>JACEFZ010028251.1:0-262500 GCA_014155875.1 Cepaea nemoralis
ATAAGGACATGGGCCACTGGCGTTTCGCTACATATATATATATATATATATATATATATATATATATATATATATATATATATATATATATATATATATATATATATATATATATATATATATATATATATATATATATATATATATATTGGGGTTAATGCCTAGCATTGAGTTTTTTTTTCTCTGTTATAAGAATAACGGAATAGGCATGACTTGTGTTCCTGGCACTGAATAGATATGTATTACATTGGTCCGTATAAGAGACCAATGTTGTTTGGTTACTTTAAGTAGTTAATTCTATGTGAATTTGATTATTATTTCACTATGTATAATTATTTTGAAAAATGTGGGGATAACTCTTCTCTTTAGCGAGAAGGACAGTTGGTTTTAATTGAATTTGATCTTTCAATGCATCATATATGGTATGTTATATTATTTTTTGATTGACTTGGTTTTGTAAAATGATTACCAATTGATTTTAGAATAGGATTGTTGTGTTTTCAGTCTTTTGCGTACAAACTACTGGTCCGTAAAAGAGACCAGTAGTGTTAGATAACACTAGATATTTTCTTTTAATTTAAATTGATGCTTGTTTTATTTCGAAGAATGTTGGGGATAAACGGTTGAAAACCAGGGAGGGGTGATATTGTTCTATTTTGATTTGTCTTGACTTCAGTTATTCACGAATTGTGAGGTTAATTAGCTTACTTTGGTTAAATATTAGCATATTACTTTGTTTATTAATTTTCATTTGGCAAAGTTATAATGATGTTACTTATTGAGTTGCCCTGACTATGTTTAAATTAGTTTGTTTTTTTTGACGTTTAATTGGGTGGAGTTTTAAAACAGAAACTAGTTAATAGAGTCCTTGGGAATTTTGGATGCAGGGTTACATTCAGAAGATGTGGGGCAATTTTAAAACATGGGCTCCATGGGGTCGGAAGTGAACATGGATTTAGTGCCATGATGTAATGGAAATTTAATAAGCGCCATGAGATTGCTGGGCTTTTTAGGACGTGGGTAATGCTTATAATAACTGCTGCGCCAGACAGCGTTAATATGTTAATAGTACAACACGAATTGAATGCCATGTTTTACTCCGAAGAATAATTATATAGATATCAGTACAATAGTAAAGGGAAGTAAGTATGTTCGTGAGAAATGGACATTGTCAGTGTGGAGTGGTGTGGTCACAGCGAACATAGATAAAATGCCATGAGGTTTTGGGGGTCCGTGATATACGGACTGATAAAGAATAAAGTTGATTGAAAGCAGTGATAGGTTAGAAGGTCACAGACATGAGTTCAGTGGCGGTATTTTTGTTGCTGTTGATAACGGCATAAATTGACAAGTGGAAGTTTTAGGTAAAATGCCCATAATAAATGGACATTAGTGGGTTGCTGAAGTTTTCGGCGAGATTAATAGGGAACCTAATATGGAGTATTCCTGAGTGAGGTATAGGAGAGATTTGGTTATGTTAGGTGATGTTTATAATGAATTGTGTACTGTCTGTAATATATAGACATTTAGGAGTGAATAATATTTTTGGTGGTTGATGCTTGATGCTGTAGATATCAGCGCAAACTGTGAAATTGCCATAATAAGTGGTATAATTGAAATGTGGAAGATATATAATTGTTTTAGACTTTATTACATAAAGTCTGCAGTGGTGACATAGGGGGGGGGGGGGGGAGGGGGGGTAAGTGTGAGTGTGGTTTTTTGCGAGGAAAAGTTCTAGTTCTTTGACTTTCCGGTTCGCACCGATTCTTTGTCTTCCTATCGTGTGCAAGTGATTTCAGGTTGGTTGAAAAGTGAAAGTGGAGAATTAGTTATGTTGAGGTAATACTGTTAGTGATGACGATAGGGAGTTTGAGGTAGTATCAGAAGAGTACGGCGTTTTGAATTTTGATCAGATATTGGTATATATGCTCGTGATGAAAAGGTTTAAGCAGATCGCTTATGAAGAGAAGAAGAAGTATTTCGAAAAGGTACACATATATGTTATGATGTCTATATCTATAAAACAAAGTGTATGTATATGTGTATGTATATATGTATGTATGTAAATATGTATGTCCTTTATTTGTTCGCGAACGGCCCGTCCGATTGAGATGAAATTTTCTACACGCCTTCCTTTCATTCCAGAGCTGTCAACTGTCATAGTTTTTTTTCTTCTTCCTCCTCCTCCCTCCTCCCCCTCCCAAAATACGTACGTAAATATATGATGATGATGATGAAAGAATCCCCGAACCAAAACGCTAGGGAAAGGGAAGAAAATGACGTGACTACACAGAATCGTCACACGGCAATCATCATCATCAAGTGCCGTGCCGGCTGGCGTAGGCGTTCATGGCTCTCCGTAGATCTCAGTCTTTGGTTTTTTGGATCAATTCTGCTGCTGATATTCCTCCATGCCACGGCAATATCAATAACAATTCATCTTTTATGTGTAAGGAAGTTATCTACAGTCGTGTAGAAGGGAAGAACTAGACGAGTATGAATTCGGAATGGCGAACTCTCTCCTCCTCTCTTCTCCTCCCTCCTCCTCCCTCTACCTCCTCCCTCCACCCTCCTCCTCTTCTTCCTCCCTCTCATCCCTCTCCCGACTCCCTCCTCCTTCTCCCTCTTCTTCTCCCTCTTCCTCTCCCCTCCTCCTCCATCCTCCTCCCTCCTACTCCCTCCGCCTCCTCCCCCTCCTCCCTCATCTTCCCTTCCTCCTCCCTCTCCCTCCTTATCCCTCCTCCTCCTGCCTCCCTCCTCCTCCTCCTGCCTCCTTCTCCCTCATCATCCTCACTCCTCCTTCTCCCTTCTTCTCCCTCTTCCCTCTTCCTCCTCCTCCTACCTCCTCCCTCCTCCTCCCTCTACCTCCTCCTCCTCCCTCCACCCTCCTCCTCCCTTCTCCTCCTCTTCCTCCTCCCTTTCCTTCCTCCTCCTCCTCCCTCTACCTCCTCCTCCCCCTACCTCTTTCCTCCTCCCTCCTCCTCCTCTTCCACCTCCCTTTCCTTCCTCCCCTCCTCATTCTCCCTCCTTCCTCTCCCTCCTTCCTCCTCCTCCTTCCTTCTTCTCCCTCTGCCTCCTCCCTCCTCCTATCCCCTCCTCCTCCCTCCTCCTCCTTCTCCTCCTCCCTCCTTCTCCTCCTCTCCCCTCCTCCTCCTACCCTCTTCCTCTTTCCCTCCTCCCTCTCCCTCCTCCATCCTCCTCCTCCCTCTTCCTCCTTCCTCCTCCTCCCTCTTCCTCCCTCTCCCTCCTCCATCCTCCTCCTCCCTCTTCCTCCTCCTTCTTCCTCCTCCTTCCTTCTCCTCCCTCCTCCTCCCTCTTCCTCCTCCTCCTACCTCCTCCCTCCTCCTCTCTCCTCCTCCCTCCTCCCTTTTCCTCCCTCCTCCTCCCTCTACATCCTCCCTCCTCCTCTCCACTCTTCCTCCTACCCTCTTCCTCTTCCCCTCCTCCCTATCCCTCCTCCTCCCTTCACATTCCTCCTCCTCCCTCTTCCTCCTCCTCCCTCCTCCTCCTCATCCCTCCTTCTCCCTCCTCCTCCTTCTTCCTCCTCCTCCCTCCTCCCCTCCTCCTTCCTCCTCCTCCTCCTCCTCCTCACTCCTCCTCCTCCCTCTACCTCCTCCCTCCTCCTCCCTCTTCCTCCTCCTCATCCCTCCTCCTCCCTTCTCCTCCTCCCTCCTCCTCCTCCCTCTACCTCCTCCTCCCTTCACATTCCTCCTCCTCCCTCTTCCTCCTCCTCCCTCCTCCTCCTCATCCCTCCTTCTCCCTCCTCCTCCTTCTTCCTCCCTCCTCCTCCTCCTCCTCCTCCCCTCCTCCTTCCTCCTCCTCCCTCTCCTCCTCCTCACTCCTCCTCCTCCCTCCTCCTCCCTCTACCTCCTCCCTCCTCCTCCCTTCACATTCCTCCTCCTCCCTCTTCCTCCTCCCTCCTCTTCCTCCCTCCTCCTCCGAACTCCTCCTCCCTCCTCCTCATCACTCCTCCTCCTCCTCCTCCCTCCTCCCCTCCTCCCTCTCCGCCTCCTCCCTCCTCCTCCTCCCTCTACCTCCTCTCCTCCCTCCTCCTCCCTCTACCTCCTCCCTCCTCCTCCCTTCACATTCCTCCTCCTCCCTCTTCCTCCCTCCTCCTCCTCTCTCCGCCTCCCTCCTCCTCCTCCTCCCTCTACCTCCTCCCTCCTCCTCCCTTCACATTCCTCCTCCTCCCTCCTCCTCCTCCCCTCCTCCCCTCCTTCTCCTCCTTCTCCTCCTCATTCTCCCTCTTCCTCCTCCCTCTTCCTTCTCCCTCCGCCTCCTCCATCCTCCTACTCTCTCCTCCTCCTCCCTCCTCCTCCCTCTCCTCCTCCTGCTCCCTTCTCCTCCTGCGTTCTCCTCCTCCCTCATTCTCCCTCCTCCTCCCTCTTCCTCCTCCTCCTCCTCGCCTCCTCCTCCACACTACTCCTCCCTCCTCCTCCTAATCCCTCCTCCTCCCTCCTATTCCTCCCTACTCCTCCTGTCTCCTCCCTCCTCCTCCCTCCTCTTCCCTCCTCCACCTCCCTCTTCCTCCTCCCTCCTCCATTTACCCAAGACAGACAGACAGTCAGACAGATAGTCGGGAACGGGATCTTATATGACTACTTATATAATTTAAATGAGATGCTCTCCACCATGGGCTGGGCCGGGTCAGACAGACAGACAGATAGATAGACAGACAGACAGACAGACAGACAGACAGTCGGGAACGGGAACTTATATGACTACTTATATGAATTAAATGAGATTCTCCCCACCAGGAGTTGGGCGATGCCGGGCCGGGTCAGACAGACAGACAGATAGATAGTCGGAACGGGAACTTATATGACTACTTATATGAATTAAATGAGATTCTCCCCATCAGGGTCTGGGCGAAGACGGGCCGGGTCAGACAGACAGACAGACAGATAGACAGACAGACAGACAGACAGACAGATAGTCGGTAACGGGAACGAGAACTTATATGACTACTTATATGAATTAAATGAGATGCTCCCCACCAGGGTCTGGGCGAAGCCGGGCCGGGTCAGCTAGTGTTGTATAAAACTGAGATTTTGTAAGGCAGAAATATTATGATGTATAATAGATACCTATACAAGAGTGAGCTTTTGTGATAGGATATGAAATATCTAGGTGATTCCTTATGAACTGTGTTTCTTTAAATGAAACCTTGTAGGCTCATATACCGAAACGAAGAAGAAGTATCAGTTCACGAAGATCTATAACAGAACCTAGCGGTTAGCTATAAGAGATAAGTGGAGAACTGGACTCGAAGGAGTAGAAATAAAGTTCATTGGTTAAGAGGGGGTTAGTTTAAGATGGGTTGGAGAAATAATATTGGTGTTAAGGTCTTAGTGAGGGAAAGAATAATTAGAATAAGTGCGTTAGGGATTAAGACTTTTCAAGAAAAGTCTTCTTAAAGAAAGGGAGGAATGTAACAGAGCACCATCTCTGTTAGTAGCTTAGGAGGGGATGGTGTGCAAAGACTAGGCACGGTTGAGCATCCTATGAAAACGTAACTAAGGACGCTCAAGTCGTGACGCGTGGGGTAGTGAGGTTAGTTACTGGCTGAACCTTGAACTGACAACAACTTTTGTATGCAGCTTTATTATTTTATGATGTCTTCCGTCAAATAAAACATATAGAAATTATAATCAGGACTTCGTTTATATCTGCCATATAACTGTCGCTGTACTGTTACAGGGGTTCTTATACTCACACGAAAGACAATACCTTCAATCAATCAGGTGCCGTCTCCGCAATGAAGGTTGGCTGCAATGGATCTCCAACACTGTCTGTCTCTTGCCTTGGCTGTATATACTGTCAGGCTGATGTTTGTCCATCTCTTGATGTTATCCTCCCACTTGTATCGTTGTCTACCTCTTGCTCGCTTGCCCTCAACCTTGCATTCCAGTATGGTTTTTATAAGAGTATAATGTCGTTTAACGTGACCAAAATATTTCACTTGTCTCCTCTTTATTTCTTTCATCAACTCTCGCTCTCTCTCTCTCTCTCTCTCTCTCTCTCTCTCTCTCTCTCTCTCTCTCTCTCTCTCTCTCTCTCTCTCTCTCTCTCTCTCTCTCTCTCTCTCTCTCTCTCTCTCTCTCTCTCTCTCATCATTCCCAGTTTTTCTAGGACTTCTGCATTTGATTGCTTTTATTTCCATGAAATACGACCTATTCGTCTGTATATCCACATCTCCTGGGCTTCTATGCGACTTTCTAGTTGCTTGTTCAATGTCCAGGCTTCCGAGCCATACATTAGCGTTGAATATACGTAGCATTTGACAATTCTCATTTTTAATGCTTTATTAATCTCTCTAGATGTTAATACTGATTTCATGCCGTTGAAAGCATTTTTGGCCATTCCTATTCTCTTTTTGATTTCCATTTCACTTCTGCCATCATCCGTTATTATATGTCCAAGATAAGAGAAACTTATTACTTGTTCTAGTATCTGCCCGTTTACTGTGATGTTCATTGATGACCTTTCCTTTTCACTGCTAATTATCATAGTTTTTGTTTTTTGGATATTAATATCTAAGCTACATTCTGCTCTGTGCCTGTTTACTTCTTCCACTAGGTCTTGCAACTTTCGCTCATTTTCTGCTAGTAACATGGTATCGTCAGCATATCTAAGATTGTTTATGATTCTTCCATTGATGCTGAGTCCAGGCATTTATACTTGTTTAAAAATTCGTTCTGTGTATAGGTTGAAGAGGCTTGGGGACAGTACACATCCCTGCTGTACTACCTCTTTTTAATCTCTATAGGCGACGAATAGTTATTTTCGCATCTAATAGACGCCACTTGTTCCCAGTACAAGTTACTAATAAGTCTGATGTCCTTTCCGCCTACTCCTATATCTTGAAGGCACGTAATTAGTCGTTCATGTTGTACTCTATCAAAAGGTTTCTTGTAGTCTATGAAACAAACATATATACTTTTTTGAACTTCTATATATTTTTCAATTAAATAGATAGATTGAATTAGATAGATAGATAACGAAGCTAGTGTGAGAGTGTCGTGTCTTCCTTTAAAGTGTCGTCCCTGGAGTGAGGGGAGTCAACACCCACATTATAATTATTTTTTCCTTATCAATATCCTGGAGAATCCACCAGCTTCCGTCCAACACACTCCATCAGCCCGTGGACACCCTTTCCTCTCTCTCTCTCTCTCTCTCTCTCTCTCTCTCTCTCTCTCTCTCTCTCTCTCTCTCTCTCTCTCTCTCTCTCTCTCTCTCTCTCTCTCTCTCTCTCTCACTGTCGCACTATGCCCCCTCTCATACTTCCCCAACGCAACATATTCGACAACTCTTGCTTCTAACAATTAATAAAGATTAATTTATTAAAAGAAAAGTGTAATGTACGTGAGAAGTGTATGCGAAGAAAATGTGTGATGTGTTCTATAATGTGTGTAGGATCGGACCTTCAGATAATAATATAGTCAGTTCATCCTTGCAAGGACACACCACAGCACGTTAAGTCAGAACAAGTCCATCTCACCCGGTACTGTATCTCTCCTGCCGGACACCGACTGTCATCTGTAGCTACCTGGTAATCCATCTTCCTGATCATCCGAAATAGATACTGTTTGTAATTTACAGCTGATCATGGACCGGTTGTACACTACACATAAGTTCCTATCGGTCCTAAAAATTGTACGAATCCTTTGTTGTGTGTACTTAGGTATCACTGTTATTGTTAATATACTTGATCCTAACTAGTGTCTATCTAGTTTAAAGTATCATGTCTTTGGTACTATTTCACTAGAATATATCACACCATGAGACTATTATATTTCAATGTTCTCGTTTAGTTGCCAATGTTCTTATGCTGTGTGACATATCAACAATCATCACCCATCCTAGGTGAACCTTAACACACAGGAATCGTTATATTGGTTGGCTCTTCTGAGCCATGTTATCGTGAACCCTCCTGATTATGAGTCCAGCGTAAACATAATACCATCTTTCTTCTCGGACGTTATTCCTTTTTAGTAAGAACCATTTGAGTGTCCCAACTGGTGTTATGTCTACTTGAAGTTGCACTTCATCAAACCAGTGTTGAACTTCCTCGTAACTGGTAGGGAACCTGTGAGAGAAACAACACATCTGGTGATAGTACTAGTCACTGATCCTACCGGCTGAGTGTAAGCCTATTGCCTTGCTCAGTTATTTTATAGCTAACTAAACTCTGTCATAGAGCATATTAGCTCCTCACCTACGTCCGAATCAGGCGATGACAAGGAAAGACCCATAACAGAGTGCACAACTTCAGTGGGCAAACCGCTGAAAGATCCCCCCCCCCTCCATTGGACACTTTCCCCATCTCCCAACCCATCTTAAATCTCTCCAAATATCACCCCGCTATCCTATTCATCCTAGCAGAGCCAATTATCACTTCACTACTCTAACTAGTTTTCAACTAACAGTGCTAATCATCACACTCTAGTTTTAACAAGACTACTGCCTATATTAATTAGGCCTAAATAGGCTATATTAACTACCTTATGCAAAACCCGCCTCATTCCTGGATGGCTGCTACACTTTGCCATAACGACACATGCTAGTTAATTTTAAATTAATCTAACACTGTAGAGCTCTCCCACAAAACACGTCAATCCTAATCCATATTTTGGTCAACACTCATTGTCCCCCAATCGGGGTTTTGGCAAACGCCTAAAATTGGTCACGTGACGGTATTCTTTATGTCCACACAAGTGTTATTTTGGGCAGATCATCCCTTGTCAGGAATCTATCTTCCCTGGCTCAATCAATGTCAGAGTTGTCATCACTTGTTTTGACTCCCACAACAAGCTAGCGAGTTCCTGTATGCTCCCAACAACGGGTTTCCACAACAAACCTCCAATCTTCTGTCGAGTGGTGACAACCCCAGCCGTCAATTCGCTTGATGTCAGGAAACTCTCAATGACAGACGGCCTGTTTTCTCCCTAGCTGGCCACTTCCGCTTGACTCTGACTGTTTATGAACTGTCAAAGTGGTGTATAGATTCATCTCACTCACCACCGAATGTTCCTATATCGCCCACCAGATGTAAACACATGCAGCTGCAACTCAGACTGTTTTCTCTGTATTTGTTGAAACAACCTGTGGCCTCGAACAGGTCGTTAATCCGAACGCCTTTTATTGTCATCACTATTTACTCACGGTGTTTTTCGTGACAGAGAGACAGAGATATGAGAAAGATGTGTTGAAAGACATAAAAAATAAATAAGATAATATAAGTGACAAAACATCTGTTCATAATCATAGTTCCTAATATTTTTTTATTAAAAAGTCGCTTGCATCCAATTAATTGCTTAAAAATTTAAAAAAAAAAAAAAAAAGTGTCCAGCAGGGAATCGAACCAACAGCTCCCGCTTAACAGGCAGATTTTGAATCAACAAAAGTATATAACATAGCTACGCTCATGTCCCGATGACGTCACATACGTTAGGTCACGTGACTAGGCAAATCACCCGGGGTTTCCGGGACCGGGAAAAATCACGTGATAGTTCAGCTCTGAATAAACGGAGTAGTTTATACGGAGCTGGGTCTGAATAGACACTTCCAACATATAATTGCTTCTCTGGTGCCGCTGTTTTTGCGGAGCACAAATTGTTCTTCAGCTACTTCCTCGTCTATTTTATGTTGAATTCTTTCTTGTATAACCCTGAGTAGTGTCTTAGTTATGTGGCTCATTAAGCTAATAGTTCTGTAATCCTCACACTCAACAGCTCTTGGCTTCTTCGGTAGTGTGATGAAAATGGATGTTTTCAAGTCCTTGGGGATGTACCCAGTATTATATATATCATTACATAGTTTCAATGCCAATGCTGGATAAGGATTTTATCATCTCTGTTGTTATCTTGTCAGGACCTGCAGCCTTTCCTTCTTTCATCTTTTTAATAGCCTTTTCTACTTCAGCCGTTAGTATTTTTGGTCCATCTTGAGCATTATACAATGTTATCCCAGAATAAATCTTCTGTATACTCTGTCCATGTTTTTATTATATCAGTGTTATTAATTATAATTTCTCCATTTTTCCTCTGATAACAACCGTTTCCCGTTATATTATTTTTCTTCTTTGTAAATCTATTTATATGTTCATGTAGTTCTTTCGAGTTGTGTTTTATTTCCAGATCCTCTATTTCTTTGCAATGTTTCCGCAGCCACTCTTCTTTGACAACTCTGCACGTGTGACGTATTTCTCTATCTATTACTATATACTCTGGAGTGGTCTTTGCTTCTTTCTTTGAGACATTTTACTCAATATTTCATCAGTTATCTATAATTGCTTTTTCTTATTAATTTTCACTGGCAAGGTGGTATTTGCAGTCTGAATACTGGTTTTTATACTTTCCCATTTTGTATTAATTTTATCCTCGGGATTTTCACGTCGATATTGTTCCATACTTTCAATGATTAGCCCATCATATCTATTTTTGACTTCAACTAGGTATAGTTGTCTTATTTCTGGTTGTTTCAATGCCGATATATCTACTTGAGGTGTCTTCGATTTCCTTATTCCTGGGTTTTTAAGTTTTATTTGTAATTTTAATACTACAGGATTATGGTCAGAGTTGATATCAGCACCAGGGTATGTTTTGGCATTTTTAACATTGTTTTTAAATCTATTTCTAATCATAATGTAGTCAATTTGGTTTCTTGTTCTATCTCCAGGGCTTTTCCATGTATACAGTTTCCTAGGGTTATGTTGAAAGAATGTGTTGCAAACAATAAGATTGTTTTCTTCACAGAACTGTATCAGCCGGTCTCCTCTGTCGTTTCTGTTTCCCATACCATATTGCCCTACTATCTGCTTATATTTATTTTTTCCGACTTTTGCGTTCATGTCTCCCATGACAATTAGGACCTCTGATGATTTTACAACTTTCAGTGTTTGTTGTAGGTCTTCATAGTATTCTTCTAGCTGTTCATCACTATAATCAGTTGTCGGAGCATATGTCTGAAGAATTACTATGTTGAATGGTCTTGCCTTAATTTTGAGAAGTATCATCCTATCTTTATGAGTCCAGAATCCACTAATATTTTTCTCTAAATCTCGTTTTACTAAAATTCCTACTCCTCTCTCGTGATGATCTCCTCCTGAATTAATGAATACGTAATCTTCTCTCCTTATATAACTTGTATCTGTCCATCTTGTTTCAGATACGCCTAAGATATCCAAATTCATGTTTTTTGCCTCTGCAATAAGGTTATCAAACTTCCCTGCTTGATATAAGGTGCGTACGTTCCACGTACCAATTCTCAGACTTCTCCTTCTACTTTTCAGGTAGGTATTGTCAGAATGCACCCTTTCAAAAGAATTTGGGATGCAGTCGTCATTATGCACTTCCTTATTCACTATAGGAGTTGTCTCTTCCCTGTGAATATTTACAACAGGCTCATCTCCAGGGGGCCAAGAATTACCTGTATCGCTTTTTTCTTGTTGTTGAATTACCATTGCTGTCTTTGGGATATTACATGGTGAGGTCCCAATCTCTTCCACGATGGCCAGCCATGTTCACTATCGTGTCCTGAACACGCCTCATGTGTGCCACACACTCTGCTGTTTCGCTTTCGAAGCCGTTGATCTATTTAGATTCATCCGCCTTCTCCACCGTCCCAGTCTTTGTGTACTAGGGATGGACATTCCCTTAGTAGGATATTACCCCTACTTCACTCATGTAGTTTAGCCAGTCAGCCAAGACTGTTGCCCGTGGTGTGGCCACCGCCGTACACAAGCGGTATTCGTGGAGCCATACATGAACTAGGTAAAGAGATGGGAACCAAATAGGATCCTGGTCTATCCCTTGGGATATGGCTGCCACTCACCGTGAGGTACTATCCCTCTCTCTTTACCCTACACCACAACAATACCTTGCAGTGAAGTATATGTGATCTCTGACAACCAAATGGAAATTATAGGTGTTAATATAATGATAAAGGATATTAAAGTAAGAATTTACAATCTGTATCGCCCAGCAGATAAGGACCTAACCCTTTCAAACATGAAAATAACTGGCACAAACTGCATTATAGTCGGAGACTTCAATAGCCGTTCAGAAAGATGGGGATACCCAGACACTGACAACAGAGGGGATGAAGTGGAGGACTGGGAAACAGACTCTAATCTCCATCTACTCAAAACAGCGGACGACACACCGAACTCCTACTCTAGAAGAAGGTTTACCACTTCTACTCCAGACTTAGCTTTCTGCACAAGAGACATCCTCCACAAAATCGATTGCCATGTGCTTAACCAATGAGTCGGCAGTGACTACAGACAAATCAAACTTGTAATGAATATGGAGTATGTTCTACAGGAGCAAAAGCCTTTGCCTCGCTGGTATTACAAACGAGCTGACTGTGATATATTTGCCATACTAACAGACAAATACATTGAAAAAACAACCACGACAATGCAAAATGAAACAAATGGTGCAACGTCTAAACAAAGCAATAATACAGGCGGCCATTGAGTCCATTCAAAGAGGAGCGAGGAAAAATTACAAACCATCCTGGACTGCAGAACTACACATTTTGGAGGACAAAGTTGAAGATGCCAGGAATACATCAGGGAGATAACAAACATCTAAAACAAACATCTCTCTCAAGGCCATCTCAGAAAAATATAAAAGAAGAGTAAATCAAACAACAAGGGGTTGTTGGGGGGGGGGGGACAGAAAACTTTAACTTTGATAGGGATGGAACAAAAAATATATGGAAACTAGTGCTTGCTTGCTTGTGTTCGTTGGCTTGAGCTCCAACGCAAAAGTCCTGTATGTCGGATGAAGGCATCCTGTTGTCCAACATCATTGTGATGTCACACAGGACCTGAGGTTTGCGTGAGTATCCGTTGTCCCATGTCTGGCTTATTGGTGTGCAGACTGGTGGTTCCTCGCCATGCAGGCAGATACTCTCCGACTTCGGAAGAATCATCGATCCTACTGATGTTAGCCAGGTCCCCGAAGAGACCTGTTGCCCAGGACGCACGACGTGGACGTGTCAGCAGGTCTTGGCCAGTATATATCCAGGCCCTGGTGCCTTGGAAACACCTCTGCGTCCTTGGAACTAGTGAAAGCCATGAACAATGAACGACCCAGAAACAAACAAAGTACAATTAAACAAGGAAGTGCTCTGCTTACAGGAAAAAAAGGCTGACAGTGCACTAATGGAACACTATGCTAGTGCAGATTACATTGATATTACAACAGAAACAGAAGAAAGCAATCAAATATAAACAGATACATGATAGTAATACAGAGACAGCAGCAGAATATATGATGGCTAATCTAAAAATGGACGAAATGGAACAGGCAATGAATACCCTAAAAAGAAGAAATCAACAAGAAAAAGGAGGAATCACAAATGAAATGCTAATAGGACTAGGTACTAAAGCAAAAATGAAACTACTAGCAGTCCTAAACTACAGCTGTAAGAGAGGAATAGTCCCACAGGCATGGAAGGAAGCTATACTAATATCAGTCCCAAAGAAAGGAAAAGACCCGGAAGAATCAAATGGCTATCGACCTAGTTAGATGTGTAGAAAAATTAATGGAACGCAATATAAATGGCAGACTAACATGGGCATCTGGAAAAAATCCAACAACAAGCATGATTCAGAAAGTAAAAATCAACAGAAGATGAACAGCCTACAAAGCTCAAGAAATAGAGGATGCCTTCCACGAGAAAAGGCACACACTAGCGTTTTAGAGGTATAGATAGATTTAGAAGGGGGAAAAAAGCATTTGATAAAGTATAGAAGGAATGACTGAAAGTAAAACTGCAATAATGCAGGTTTGTGGGAACATGTACAAATGGATCTGCCACTAACTTTAGAACAGAACTACCAGGACAAAAGTACACGGACAAACCAGCAAAAAGATGCTGTTGGAGCAAGGTGTTCCGCAAAGGGGACAGTCTACGAAGACTGAGTATGGAACATACCGTCACACAACCTGATCTTTCCAATACTTCAGGATTTGTGATTTTGTCTTGACACTTAATACCAAGTATTCTTCGCAGACGCCGCATATGAAAGCTGTTTAAGCGTTTCTCTTGGTGTGAGTAAGTTGACCAGGTTTCACTGCCATAAAGAAGAGTACTAAAGACAAAGGCTTGGCAGACAAGGACTTTTGTTTTGGCAGTAAGCTTCCTGTTTTCCCAGACTCTTTTTGCTAACATGGTCATTGTTGTTGCTGCCTTGCCAATCCTGATGTTGATTTCCTGATCTAGGGATAATTTGCTATCTACCTCTGATCCTAGATATATAAACATAGTCTACTATCTCCAGTTCGGCGTCGTCAATAAAGATTAATGGTACCCCATGTGCAACTTGTGACATAATCTGTGTCTTCTTTTTGTTAATTGTTAAACCAAATTCAGAACAAGCATTGGAGAATGCAGATAGCAGATGTTGTAATTCTTCCTCAGAGTAGGTCGTAATTGCAGTAGCATCCACTAAAAGTAACACTCTGATTAGTACCCTCCTAATTTTGGTCTTGGCCTTCAATCTTTTCTCTTACAGCTGCCATGCAGGGAAAAACATGTCAACAGTTCCTCGTTCTTTTCTGAAGCCACATTAACTCTCAGGAAGAAGAACTTAATCGAGATGGGCCGTGAGACGATTGAGAACAATTCTGGCGAGTATCTTCCCTGCAATTGAGAGCAATGAGATGGTTCGGTGGTTGTCACAGCATTGGCGGTTTCCTTAACGTTTGTAAGGTGGACTATTAACGCGTCCTTGAAATCCTGTGGAATGGTCTCGTTCACCCATATGTTTGTAAAGACTTGGTGAAGCTGCTCTATAAGGACCGGCCCAAATGCCTTGTATATCTCTGCTGGGATGGAGTCAGGACCAGGTGCCTTACGGAAAGTTCTGGTTGGCATTGTTTACTTCCACTATGGTTGGCAGGTCATCACGTGTATCATTAGTGGGTACATGAGGAAGGCAGTTGATGGCTTCATCATCGAAGAAGGAAGTTGCATGTATGATGTTGCTAAAATGCTCTGCCAAGCGTTGAAGAATATCTTTCTTATCGGCCAAGCGGGGTTTGGCAGCGATGCGGGTGATGGCGGCAGCAAACTGTGGGCAGCGCCATCTATGTCTTCTGTACGAGGAGCTGGTCATGTCTGTTTTGGAGTATGCAATTGCAATCCTGACTCTCAGCCATAAGCAGATAGAAAGAATGGAAAGGATACAGAATGAAGCTATGCGCATTATTCTTGGATGTACAAGAGATACAGCATGCACGGCGATGCGCTACCTTCTTGATTTTCCAACCATTGAAGAGAGAATACAAGGTTGCAGGGCTCGCGCCTACCTCAGAATTAACGCTAACACACAGCATCCACTGCATAGTGAAATTAGGAAGGTGAAGGGCAGCAGGTTAAAAAGAGGACGGTCGTGGATGGGTCAAGCTGAAGACATTCTTCAACAGGTGTGTTCACTTGAGGACTTAGAACCTGGCGAGGAGTGGGTGCAAGTGCCAACAGACTTCTGCACATCCTTTTCAGTTTGCATCCAACTAGATAGAAAATGCAGACAAGAAAATCCGGCTGCTGTTGAGGCTGAAGTACAAGCGTTGATTTTCGAGAATTCGCTAGACGGTGACGCAGTCATCTACACAGATGGGTCGGTCATCCGACAAGTGAGAAGCTCATGAACCTTTACAGCTCGGGCCGGAGGGAGAACTGTGAAGGAGAACTCTGGTGCTTTCACTGAAACCACAAGTAGCCTGACCTGGAAGTCATGGCAGTAAGTAAAGCAATAACATGGCTCGAGACACAGACATTCACTAGGGCTTGCTTCCTTAGCGACTCAATGAACATGAGCAAGAGGATAGAGGAGGGGTCGATCCGAAGAGAATGGTTGCTGCCTCTGGAGCGGTCTCGACTGGCAAAGATTAGTTTCATCTTCGTGCCAGGGCATGCGGGAGTACAAGGAAATGAGCGGGCTGACAAGCTCGCAGGTGAGGCTACTGTGGAGGGCGGACGCGCCATGGACCAGGCCGACATTCTGAATGCTCTACGAGAAGTAAGACTTTTGCGAGAACCAAGTGATGACTGTGAATCTACAACAATGGCCAGACTGCGAGAGCAGCAAATTAAAAGAGGGGTGGCCAAACAAGAACACTACGCAGGAAGCCAAAGAAGATTTATAAACCAACACAGAATTGGCGCCGTTAGCCGCTACACGTTGCGGGATTTGCTGAGGAGGGGATCCGAGCACTTATGGACTGGATGGTTCAATGTGCAATGAGGATGATTTGTCGACTAACTAACTAACTAACTAACTAACTTTCTTATCGGTGACCAATATTCCCCCATCTGCGCTGATGAGGGGAACTATGCCTTGTGATGTAGGACCATAGACCGCTTTCAGTTAGTGGTAGAAGTTTTTCATATCATGTCTGTCAGCAAAGCCTTGAATTTTATCAGCTTTGTTGCTCAGCCAGAAGACCCGCATGTGTCGAAGTTTCTGCTGCACTACTCTCCGAATGTTATTGAAGGCATCTTTTTTTTTATGTTGACATCGGGTCATACAAATATTCCTTGAGGAGAAGATGTTTCTCGGCCAGCAATTGGTTGATGTCTTCGAAATTTTCATCAAACCAGTCTTTATGCTTTCGGGGGGCTGGACACAGGATTTCCATAGCAGTGTTGTAAAGTATGTCCTTTAGGGCTCTCCATTCTGTTTCTGTATCCTGTTTAGCTGCAGCATTTGGCTTGAGGAGGTCTTCCAGCATATTTTCAAACGACAGCTGCAATTGTTTTGCGTTTTAGGCGGGTGACAACTAGTTGTTGTTGTTGTCGTTTTTTTTTTTTCTTTTTTTTTTTTTTCCTTTTTTACCTCTTGAGGATGCCGTTGTGGTTTGATGTGTATGTTTATTTTCGAGATAATAAGACAATGGTCTGTCCAACATTTGGCACTACGCATGGATTTTGTCACCCGAACGTCTTGTCTGTCACTCCTCCTGACGATGACATAGTCAATGAGATGCCAATGTTTCGAGTCAGGATGCATCCACGATGTCTTATTTCTCGTGGGAAGACGGAAAATTGTGTTGGTGATAAGGAGATTGCGTTCGGTACATGTCTGAAGGAGGAGGAGTCCATTGCTGTTACAATTTCCAACTCCGCACTTTCCAATGATGCCACTACAAGAGGCGGTGTCCTTGCCTACTCTTGCATTGAAGTCCCCAAGGAGTATAAGTTTGTCTCCTTTGGGAACAGATGTTGTTAATACGTTGTGCAGTTCCTTATAGAACTTATTTTTGATGTCATCTTCATTGGTCATGGTTTGTGCGTAGACACTCACGATGGTTGCGTGCTTCTTTCCTTTCAGCAGGGGTAACTTAATGGTCGTAAGCCTGTCATTTATAGCCTTCGGAAATTCAGCTAGTTTGCCAATTTATATTCACAACCTTAATCGGATTGGCGACTTTCCTCGCTGTTTCCTTCCACTCCAGAAGAGTGTGTAGCCGGCACCTACTTCACAGATTTTGCCTTCTTCTGCAAGTCGTGTCTCGCTCAAAGCTGCAATGTCGATGTTGTACCTGCCCAGCTCTCTCCAAATCAGTGCTGTTCGTCTCTCTGGGCCCGATGCGCCGTCTCTATCAAGTAGGGTACGTACATTCCATGTTCCGATTGTCAATGGAATACGGTTTGCTCTTTTAGCTTTACCTGTTTTTACTTTGTTTGTATGTCGACCACAGTAAAGGGTACCAACCACCAGCGGCTAGCTGGTTAGGTAATGATGGAGCAGACAATGCTTAGTGCACCTTTTCTAGCCCTTCCTCGTGCTATGGAGGTAAGCAGTGCTTTCTTATAGAGGGCTGCTCAGTCGCTCAGGGAGCTGCCGAAACCCACTGCTGCTCCGGTCAGTAGAAGACGACCATATGGCCTGAGCCGCCTATGTGCAGGTCTGCGACTACGGCTGCCAGCGTACCCACGCCTGCCGCTTCGTCGCTCGCCCATCGCCGCAGAGCTTGAATGTGACATATGAAGTTGGATGAAGAATGTCTTGCGCCATGAACTGGATTAAAGTGAGGAATAATTGAGCAAACAGCTACTACTAGGAGCCACAGTCATGAGCTGGATGTTAGGTTTGGACCATTGGGGCATGTGCCCTGAAATGAGCGTGAGAGTAATCCTTTCCAAAGGTACTACCAACGCCTGACACCCCGTAACTCCTCCTCCCCTCCCCCCCCCCCCCCCCTCAGAAGTTATATACTGGACCAGTGAGACCAGTACAGGCATATGGCATTGCAGCTTTGCCAACAGCAGCTAAGACACACTTTAACAAAATAAGTAGAGTGCAAAATCAAGAAATGCGGTTCATAACTGGAGGCTTGAAGACATCGTCTATTAACGAACACGAAAAGATCACTTGTTTAAAATCAATGCAGGATAGAAGAGATAGTAGAGCCCAGCAACAAGCAGAACAATTTAGAACATTGACAGACCACTCCATGTATAAAAGGTTTAAATGTTTTGGAAAGGGAAGACTGAAGCGTTGCAATTTTGTAGAAACTGCAAAAAGAAAGATTAGTTCAGATCCTATACTTAAGAAATCAACAGTCAAACCCATTTACAGTGCATGCAAGTTCTTGGAAAGCAAATCCATTACGTGGACAGTCCGAATCGAAAGCTCACTGTGTGGATGTCATCTGCAGAATGCATTCTTTTGATTGTTGGAGGAACAGCATGTGCTGAACGGAAGGCCCAATATACGGAAGTGAGGCTAAGCAGCCATGTGCAGGACGTGACGATTCCTTGGGTGAGCCCAGTACCAGAGCGCTGTGTCGGCTCTGCAATTATAGAAGCCTCTTTGACTGGCGGGAAATGCCCATGGTCTGCCCCTGCCTTCCCTTGAAGGCTGACCGGGATTTCTTCGATTGTTCTAAATGGGCCAGTCGGGATAGGGGTAACACCACAACAGTGAGAGTCAAACATCCTACGAAACAAACGGGAACTAACAAATGACTGAAGAAGTCGGTTTTGTCGGCCGAAAGGTTCAAATATCGCAGCTCTGCTGTATACAGGCACAACGCGATTGCGTCTAAAACAACATTCCGGACGAACGCAGAAGAAGAAACACAAAACTACGAAGGATCAGTATTTATAGAATGTAAACTCACAAAGTACATCATATAAATCTGGCGAATTTTAAAAGGACGAACGATTCAAATGAACAAATGTGCTTTATTAACAAAACTCAAGCATTTAATAAAGTGAAACATGAATACATAGTTAGAACGTTGTGTATATATAAATATTAGAAGCCTAAAAAATGTATGTTGGCAGCAAAAGACCCATGCAAATTCAAAGCTAAATGGGAATATTTCAACACATTAAACAGGTATTAGACAGTATTGAATGAATCACCAGAAAACAAAATGTAGATTGTGAGCTTTAGTAGAACATGATTTCAAGTAACAAAATTGACGCTGTGGTTAAAACCTTCGTCAGCACATAATAAATACAGACAAAGAAGTAGTGAATATAACTATATGAAAATAACTACATGAAACTATATATATAAAAGTGACTTATCTGTACGCTTGTCGTGGGCTGGGTAAGTCTTTCAGACGATCAGCGCGTATCATTAGACATGAATGTGTATTATTACGCTGTCATTACAACTTGTACAGAGAAATAATTATGGCTTCTATACAAGCATGCTAGAAATGTCAGTAGATGGACAAAATGTAAACAACCTGCATTGTGCTGTTGACACAATTCTGATCGCTAAATAATGAGAGAGATCAAAGAGAAGCCAGGAATACTATTAGGAGGTTATAATATAAACAATATACGTTATGCAGATGACACAGTAGTGTTGGCGAATAATGCAAAAGATCTACAATAATTATTGGACATTGTAGTAACAGCGAGTGCAAAGAAAGGACTCTCCTTGAATAACAAGAAAACAGTAACAAAGGTGATAAAAAAAAACAATTGGTGACACCAAAATGTGAAATAGAAATAGAAGAGACAATTCTTCACCTAGTGCTTTATTGACTACACAAAGGCTTTCGATAGAGTAAGACATATCAACGTGGTAGATGTTTGCAGATCTACAAATTGATGGGAAAGACATTAGACTCATAAAAATATATATTGGAAACAACAAGCTGCCATAAGGATTAATAATGAAGTGGGTCAATATAAGCCTATTAAGAGAGGTGTGAGAGAGGGATGTGCAATGTCTCCAGATCTGTTTTTCCCTATACAGTAAAAATATTTTCAGAAATGTAGAAGATATAAATGGAATCATCATCAGAGGACAAAACATCAATAACATTAGATATGCAGATGCTACAGTATTTATTGCAGACAATGGCCAGGATCTGCAACAATTAGTAGATGCGGTTGTTGCACAAAGTGAACAACTAGGGTTATAATTACATTGTGAAAAGACACAGATAATGGTAGTCACTAGGAAGAACGACATATCACAATGTAATATACAAGCAAATGAGAATAGTCTTAAACAAGTGAATAAGTACAATTATCTCGAAACAGTAATACAATCTGATGGGAGATGCCTTGAAGATATTAGAACAAGAATCGCCATGGCGAAAGTAGCCTTTAGCAAGATGAAAAACATTCTGACCAATAAAAAGATGTCAATTGAAGCGAGAAAAAGAGTGTTGAGGTGCTACATAGAGCCAACACTTTTTTATGAGTGTGAAGCTTGAACAATGAGCAATTAAGCTGAAAAACATCTGATGGCTGTGGAAATGTAGTTTCTGAGAAGAATGCAAAGAATACCATGGACAGGCAGAAAAAGCCAATGACCAAGTACTACAAGAAAAAATGAAAATCGTAAATTGATTAGAGAAATTAGACGTAGACAGTCAAAAACATTTTTGGACATGTTATGAGTAGAAAACTTGGTGACAGCTGGCAAGATCGAGGGGAAGAAAACAAGGGGGAGACATAGAAGCAAATACTTGGATGGCGTGACCACGTGGCATGGTCGAGACAAGAACACTGCGCTTATCCACGACTCTGGTGATCGAGTGAAATGGCGAGTCATGCCCGCCCACGCTTACCGGCATGGCACATGATGGATGGATGGATGTACGGAAGTAAACATTGACAATTGACGTAATGATTATGAATTACATGGAAACATCAAGGATGTGGATTTACAAAAGAAACATAAGGACGCTCTGGGCGGGAAAAATATTCGTAATGATTATATCTTAAAATAAGTTAATTCAAAAAGAGAACTGGCTACTCGCATCAGCAGAGAACAGTCTACAGTCTTGCGGCACATAATGAGAAGGAAACATCTGGATTGCGTCGTAGTGACAACAGAATAGCTGAAGAGGAGAGGCAAAGAAAGAACGAGAGAGCAATTGTTGCACGCTTTGACATAATTAAACGGAGGAGCATGCGTGTCAGAAATGATTGGCAGTACACGTAACATTACTGACAACGTAGAAGATACTTGCTATTAAAAATTATTAATATGGCTCCAGCGTGAACAGCAATACTGTCGTGATTCGAATGAATTTCCATACATATTAAATTCATGTGCACGAATGAGTAATCGAATGATAATTCCGAGCAACTAGATCATGAAAAATAACAATGGCAAAAACATTTCGCCTTATCTGAAAATAGCCACCACATTCATCAGATTGTCTGGTCGTGGATTATGTCAGAATCAGAGCTCGCGAGGCTTTCATTTCATTGGTTCTGTCCATGTCTTACAGAATGGGCTTTCTAGACCAGAGCTTGTTATTCAGAACTTATCACTTGCTATTATCTCATGTTCTTTATTTCTGCTCATCATTGCTGTTAGTGCCAACTAATTTTGTTTGGCTCGCTCAAGCATTGTCCATACCCGCACTAGACTGATTTTTGCGTGTGAATAAGTTTTACCTATTATCAGTGTCTTTCGCCATCAGATGAACCCACTCCGACTTCTAATGTACTTGTTATTTACGTCCCCAAGTGAAGGGCGAGAAGTCAACACTTTAGTTCAGCTGACCAGTGTAGGGATATAACTCGCTACATCAGCAGCAGCACACCGGATGTTTAAGAACTAAAATCCATTGAATTATGCACCCTGTATGCCTAGAGTCTTTCAGCTCGATCCCCGTGATCATAGGGATAACCTCGTTAGACCTATTAATAACTGTGATCGCAAGATAAATGTGTCCAGCATTTAATATTTCACCTGGTTATTTTCGGCGAGTTCATGTGTTTTCCTTGACTCCGCCCGTTACTTACATTCTTACGCAATGTCTACTTGTCTGAAAAACAAATGACCACAAGGTAAAATTAAAAAGTTAGACACAGGTAAAGATAGGAAGTTTGACACAGGTAAAAGACGGAAGTTCTGGCACAAGGTAAACGTAGGAAGTTAGACATGTAAAAGTAGGAAGTTTGACATAAGCTAAAAGTAAGAAGTTAGACACAAGAAGAGGCATAGACAGACGCGCACCAGCATGTCTACTACGCACTTTATCAACGAACCAAAGAGAAAAAACAAAGCTAGAAAAACAATAACGATGTATCTGAAAAAGACGAAATGAGAGGGTGTTACAAAATGAATTAATATGGACTAAAGTAAGAAAGAAATTCACACGAAAAGGGAATACAGAAAAGATATGAAAGCAAGTAAGTATATATTTATGTATTTATATATTGTCCATGGTGTGTGTGTGTGTGTGTGTGTGTGTGTGTGTGTGTATATATATATATATATATATATATATATATATATATATATATATATATGGTGGTCAGTGCGCTTGTCAGACTATCTGTCTGTCTCTCTATCTGTTTGTCATCCATATGAATTAATGTCCGAAAGAAGAGACACAGACGGAATAATTTTACATGGGCTTGCATGCCCACGTTATAGCGAAACGACGTAAACCTAAGCGACGTATAGTAAACCTGTCACTTGTCGTCTCTGGGGGGACAATAGAATTAACAAGCACACTTCAAAATTCCCTTTTTCCAGTTTTGGGTCTATTGCCGGACCTTTGTCTAAACACCCCCCTTCCAGTCTTTTATTCACTATCTCTCTATCTCTTACCCCAAAACCATACCCCTCTTCACTTTCCTCCAGAACATACCCGCACAACACTGTCTTCCAACAAAACCTAAAATTATTTAATGAATAAAATGTGTCATGTGTGCGTATAGTGAAGGTGTAAAAATGTCGGTGGTGTGTACTATCGTGTAAGTGAGACAAGATTGACAGTCTAAGATCCACATCACAGTTCTCATCACGCAACGGCCATATATTATCACCACAGCACAGAACTGGAATACGCTCACCCAGTGTAGTGTCTCTCTGAATGATGTTGATGTCTTCACAATATTTCCTTGACAACTTTTGAAATAACAGTATGTTCACCACTGCGTTTTTTGTGTGTAGGTAGTGTCTTTCAGTTTATATATCCAATAAAATGAAACGTTATTATAGTTCAGGTAATGTCTACACTTCCGATACACGTGAATTTACTATCGTCTATGTCTGAATGAATCACCAAAACACTGTCTATAGATATATTACCGACACACTGCTTTCATTTAATTCACTGAATGTTCTGTTACTCAGAGAAAATGTTCTGGCGTTACAGCCTTTCCATTTTTATTATAGTTCATGTGAACAATATTAACATTCCGTTCTATGTTTGTGTGAACTATATTCTGCTGTCAGTCTCTTCTCATGACTGTATTCTATGTTGCCGTTATTTCTAGAACTGGCTGACCTTATTTGTGTTACAAGACTCAATCTTGTTGATAGTTATCACTGAACCAGAATATGGTAATTTCTTTCTCCTCAGGAGTGTAGCTATTTCAATGTCCAATGGAACCTGTCGAATAGACAATACCAGGTGATATAAACCTAACTCAGACCCATTAGAGGTGCGAGTAGGCTCATGGCCATTATCAGTTCTAAACTTCTTTATATTCAGAGAAATGACCTCTGACATACGACATAGGAGTTATTCGCATACTTTAAGACTAGGAAAAAGAAGGAAAGGTCATAGAAAACTCAGAAATCCCAGTAAACACCTATACGAGAATCTCCTATCATAGACCTATCCTTATCTCCCCCCTTACGGCCTATCTTCTATTATAATAGTACTCATACTATCGAGTGCACTGACACCTTACTCAACCTACTAAGTTACTTCTCAGCTAAATACGGCCGACACTCGATATTTCGGTTGCACACGCAAATACACTATGCTAGAGTTCTACTCTACACCACTACTACCTTATAACTATCCTCGGCTGAATCGGGAATACGTATGCACATCAGTACAAATGCTCGTTGGTTTCAACCAACGTAGAACATGGTAAATCCTTATTCTACTAGCTCCAGAATAGATCACCACTTCCTCTCGTGGAAAGACTCGTAGAACACTAAATTAAACTTGAATATTCAAACCATTTATACTTTGGCTCTGTATGATTATACTGGGATATTCCCCCAATTTGCCCCCTGTCCCCTTCTCCGGTCATTTGATCTTCGTACAACAACAGCCGAAAATCTTCTGTGATAAACTATCATTTCGGGACATCAATGATTATCCACTCCTTTTTGGGACCACGGACATACGATTCCGTTACTTCAAAAGACCTCTGATTGTTTTATCGTAACTCCGTCTTTCGGTGTTCAAAGTGTTGTGAAACTGCTTGATCGTGGATCCCGTCTTCCATTTCAACGGGTTATGATCGTGGTTTACCGGCGACCGTCTCACAATGAAACACGCGGTATCTGTTTTGATCGCCGATCTAAGTTCTTTTGTTCCTGGAGTCAATAACCTGTAATCAGCTCAGAACAGAAGCAATCTTCTGTTTTGTTTATCGTAGGGTCGTTAACCTTCCAGTATTCTGTGACAGAGCAGTATCAGTAATGCTGATGATAGGTTTGGAGCGAGTCGTGGTTTTAATGTCTCTACGTCCAAATAACTCTACCACTCGCCCTCCAACCCACCTCTATTTAGCCAATACATATCAACAACCATCAAAATAAACATTACATAATACACTGTATTTTATTTAATTCTATGGGAAATAGTGTTTCTCTATACGTCGTTTTACTTAAAGTCGCGTTTTCCAAGAACCTAACCCCGAGGTTATCCCGGGTCTCTAAGCAAGATGTCCCGCATTTGATACACCCATCTGGAGATCATCCGTCACGTCCTGCACCAATCTTCTCTTTGGTCTTCCTCTTCGTCTCTTTCCAGGCATATACCCCTCCATTACTGTTCTCTTTAAACTTTCATGACGTTTCAAGTGGCCAAGATATATCGATTTTCTTTGTTTTATCGTCTTTAATAGCCAACCCTCTTCAATATTCAGCTCTTGAAGTATGGATGCACTTGTTCTTTTCTTTACCCAAGATATTCTTAGAACTCGTCTATAACATGTATATTCAAAGCATTTATGCGCTGTTCAGCTTTTTAGTAAGTGTCCAGGTCTCACAGGCGTATGTTGCAATGGGAAAGATGCATGCTCTTAAAAATCTATTTCTTTTTCTAGTTCTATCTGTCCCACACCATAATTTATGCAGTTGTTTTAGTCTTTAAAGAGCAATTAATAGTCGTCGTTTAATTTCTTTTATTGTGTAACCATTGTTGGTAATCATTAATCAATGACCCAAGATATTCTAAACTTTCCACCACCTTCAATCTTTCCTCATTAACATATATTTCGTTATCCATAGTAGTTTGAACTGTATGCATTATCTTTGTTTTTGTTATGTTAAGATATAAGTTGTTATATTCACTACTTCTTTGGGTTGAGGTTATTAAGTTTTCTATGTCATACTGTGATGTGGATAGCAATACTGTATCATTAGCGTATCGAATGTCTGGTATTTGATGACCACCGATATATAGGGCATCATATAGCTCCCTGGTTATATCATTTCTGACATTTCTCATTATATTTTCTGCGTACAGGTTAAAAGAGATAAAGAGACAGAAACACACACACACACACACACACACACACACACACATACACACACATATATGGCCGAGGGGTTAGCAGCTTTCTCCGCTAACCCCGAATACTCTCGTCACGTGACGCGACGAGAATTAGCAGTGGTTCGAATCGCAAAAGTGACTTATGAGAGTATGGAGCCGGTCGCTCAGAAAGTCGTGGAGTGCTGATGAGCGTAATCTAGCCTAGGAATCAACATACAGCTGAAAGATGCTGGTGTTGACCGCAATATCCTGAAACAGGATGGAAACGCGGAAAACAATATATATATATATATATATATATATATATATATATATATATATATATATATATATATATATATATATATATATATATATATATATATATCATTGGCACCTTCCGTCTTGACAGACGATAGTTTGGGTCATTGTGCTTCAAAAAGGCTTAATAACTATGAACCATGGCGGTGGCTAGTGTGGCTGACATGGCCAATTCGTGCTGCAAATGTTTGTCCACAGTGGATGCATGTGAAAACATGGTCATTTCCACCATCATGCACCATCTTACGTCTCTCACTCTCTGATTGTGCTTTATCTGCAATCATTTTCTCCTTTGTCCTTATTCCATTTCTGATAGTTGCCCTCCATGCATCACGTTCAGCGGCGACTTGCTCCCAATGTGCATTATCAATGCCTGTATCAATCATGCCCCATCTACACACAGCTATGTATGTAGTAGAGGCCGACCCTGAGATCTCCTACCCATTTGTAATTCATCAAAAATGATGTCCTGTGGTATTCTACAATCATACATCCTCCTAACATGTCCTATCCATCTAAGTGTACGAAGACTGAGCATGGAACACATTGTCACACAGCCTGATCTTTCCAATACTTCAGTTTTTGTGACTTTGTCTTGCCACTTAATACCAAGTATTCTTCGCAGACACCGCATATGAAAGCTCTTTAAACGTTTCTTTTGGTGTGAGTAAATTGTCCAGGTTTCACTGCCATAAGGAAGAGTACTAAGGACACATGTTTGGTAGACGAGGACTTTTGTTTTGGCAGTAAGCTTCCTGTTCTCCCAGACTCTTTTTGTTAACATGTTCTTTGTTGTTGCTGCGTTACCAATCCTGATGTTGATTTCCTGATCTAGGGATAATTTGCTATTTACCACTGATCCTAGATATGTAAAATGGTCTACTATCTCTAGTTCGGCGTCGTCAATAAAGATTGAGGGTACCTGATGTGCACCTTGTGACATAATCTGTGTCTTCTTTTTGTTAACTGTTAAACCAAACTCAGAAACAAGCATTGGAGAATGCAGATAGTAGATGTTGTAATTCTTCCTCAGAGTGGGTTGTAATTGCAGCATCATCCGCAAAAAAACAACTCTCTGATTAGTACCCTCCTAATTTTGGTCTTGGTCTTCAATCTCTGAGCATTATAGAGGCCGCCATCTGAGCGTGAATGAATGTATATACCGGCATCCTGATCACGAAAGGCATATTTTAGTAGAAGCGAAAAGTATATCCTAAAGAGGGTGTGGGATAGTACACAACCTTGCTTAACTCCACTCTTGATTCCACAATGGTAGAAGAGTTGGTGGGCAGCCAATCTTCTTTAGTGCCTTGAACAGACCCTCACGACTGACCAAATCAAATGCCTTTGTGAGGTCGATGAAGACAATAAACAGTGGTTGATTTTATTCCCGACATTTTTCTTGCATTTGTCGCAATGAGAATATCATATCAATGGTAGACCGGTTCTGTCGAAAGCCACACTGTGATTCGGGGTAGACTTGATCTCCTAGTACTTGAAGTCTGTGGAGAACAGTTCTGGCAAAAAGTTTCCCAACAATACACAGAATTGAGATACCCCTATAGTTGTTACAGTCGCTACGATCGCCCTTGTTCTTATATAGCGTTATGATGCTTGAATCTTTGAAATCCTGTGGGAATTGCCCTTCTCTCTTTGTTCATCCGTAATATGGAACGTCTATTTGCCTGCCTGCCTCTCTCTCTCTCTCTCTCTCTCTCTCTCTCTCTCTCTCTCTATCGCTCTCTCTCTCTCTCTCTCTCTCTCTCTCTCTCTCTCTCTCTCTCTCTCTCTCTCTCACGCGTTCTCCCTTATTGTACAATCACGTTTAGGACAGTGTGTACACTGTAATGTTAATGTAATGAAACAGCAGTTACACGGAAGCGAGAATTCGGTAGTATAGATAAATGTATGGCCTTGGTGTCAACCAACACACACGTGAACAAGCCGTGTTATCAACTAATGCAACCGGACATCGCTCAGCGATGTTTACACTGTGAAGCCAGAATGTGACGCCGGCGGGGTTCTCTTTACTGTATACGTTCGTGACACGATGTACAAAAACTGTAGAAACCGGCTGATATTGTTTCGAAGAAACATACCAAGAAAACACAGGATCGATATACACCAGCAAATGATGCAATACTTTAAGAAGTGGCAGTAAGCCACACGTTAATTAGACACGATGATGGCAAGATTAATTGGATCGCTGTTAATTATTTAAAGTACAATTTGTGCTATGCGATTAGTAGTGTTGATAATAATATAATCTGCCGAGAGACACTGGGAAAATCGCACTTTATATCTCAACTAAAAACAAAAAACATACAACAACAACAATGTCCACGAACAAAACTTAATTTTTTCCCTATCCTCTTTTCTCCCTCCATTGATTTCAATGAAGTGTTGAAGGAGGGAGGTCGGAGCGGTGTGTGAAGATGTAACGATTTGTTATGAGTTCTCTATAATGCTCTTTGTAAGTTGGTCTTCATTTCTCTGATGTCTTGATACCATCACTACTTCTTTTACGTGGTCTTTCCCCAGATGTGTATCCATTATATTTCTTCATTGTGATTCTTTGTAGCAAATGGTAACCGGGCATTCTTGTGAGGTGGACATGTTTAACATGATTTAACATGTTGTTCTTTAAAGAAGTGCATGGTATGTTTGAGACCTAATGGTCTTCCAATTTCCGTATTCCTAATTCTGTCTCTCACATATATTCCAGCACAATTGTAAGACATGTCATTGCTGTTTGTTATGATTTTGCGCTCATTAATTAAGTAAGCAGTAAGCAACAATGTTTGACATTGGTTGTATAGTGTCTGCCAAAAATAGTTCTTATGTGATTTGCTTAAGTACTTACATGTATCTTTTAATGCGGCTGAAGTGGCGATAGTTGTCCCAGTGCCTGATTTGTCTTAGCACAACGTGTGTTGTTTTCTCTCTCCATTCCCCATATCAAGTGAAAAATGACCATGCATATTTAAATTCGCTGGATTGTTTTACTTCCAAGTTATTATTTTTATTGACAGGGTTCTGACTGCTTGCCTTCATCATTGCCTCTGTCATTTCAATATTATTTTCATGTTATAGTTCTCACACCCGGTAGTCACATGACTTAGATGGCTGGTTCTGAAAGCTCTCTTAGTCTTCTGCTATTAACACTGGGTTGTCTGCAAATAATAATTCTGACAACTATACGTCACATTCTTCCTCAGTGTTATTTTATCTGCCTGGCCTGGGAGTCTCACCGCCAGATCTCTTCTTTATTATGTTTTCTTTCATGGTTGTTAGGGTTTCTTGGCAAGTTTTGCGAAAGGTAGTTTGTCGTTGATTCCTTCTGGGCAGTGACTGTACTAGTCGGTGACCATAGCCATAGTCTCTAGATCATCTGCCTATCGCCGCAGAGTGGAGACCATAACTAACAACAATCTGGTGGCTGCTCTCACACTCCATCCACCACCTGCTTCCATGGCTTCATGTAACGCAGATTTGAGGGGGGGGGGAGGTGGGAGGGGGGGGGGGGCTAAACGGGTACCCTACCTTGCCCAAGAGTACCCCGTAGACTAACCGAGGAAAGGAAAAATTATATATTATTTATATATTAATATATTTAAATTAGATTAGACACTTACTAAACAAGCTGAAAAGCGCATAGATGCCTTTGAATACAAATGTTGTAGACAGGTTCTAAGAATATCTTGGCTTCAGAAAATAGCAATGCCTTCTTACGACAAGATCTGAATATTGAAGAAGGTTGGCTGCTGAAGAACATACAACAAAGAAAAGTGAAATATTTTGGTCACTTGAAAAGTCATAAAGGTTTGGAGAGAACTATAATGGAGGGGTATATCCCTGGGAAGCGAGGAAGAGAAAGGACAAAAGGAAGATGAGTGCAGGATGTGGCAGGTTATCTCCAGATGGGTGTATCAGATGTAGGACATCTTGCTTATGACCAAGAAGTTTTCCATAAGGTTGTTATGGGAGCGAGGTTCTGCGAAGGACACTGAACTCTGTTACTGAATGCACTGGACTCTGCTACTGAATGAATGAATACGCCAACTAAAAATCACAATCAACAATGAAAATATTGAGAATATCATACATTGTGAATATCTTGGCTTTATAATGATTAAAAGTCGGGGCTCTGCGAATGTAGTCAGCCATAACTGTCCATAGCCATACAGAGTTCACACAATTTTGAGAGGGACTGGTTACATGTAGTCAAACATAACTGTCCACAGTCATACAGAGATGACACAGTTTTGAAAATCTATGGAACAACACCATCAAGATAATTCATGTAAAATATTTGAGAGCAAGTGTCTTTTATATGGCAACAAACCGACTTCAGTCGTGAACCATATGACTATCACTGTAGAATAAATTAGGTCAGTTTGATCTTAAATGTTGCAGTATAGGCCTAAAAATATTGTGGACCAGAAGACGTAACATGCTAAAATGCTATCAGATTCGACCGTCGTGGAAAAGTGGCTTATTAACAGCATTTGGTCTCGGAAACTGAAATACTTTAGCTATAATAAACGAAACAAGAGTTAGGGAAGATGAAAGGCAAGGTTCCAGGGAAAAGGCAGGATGGATCAGCATTAAGACACATAAGGGACATTGCGGATACCTTAAGCATCAAAATGCACAGGCATAAGAACTAGTGAGTGGCACCTTGCAGTCTTGACAGACCAAAGTGTGTGAGTTGGAATGTGGCCAATATTCCGTCACAATGCCTGGGCAGAGCTTCAGAGAATCATGTGGCGCCCAAACGACATGTCCTCTCTATCTCCCCTCTCAATACGTCTGGCACAAGGTAGGCTGCAGACGCTGGCGGCGCAGCGTCAATCCTCGGAGACCTCGCCACCACGAGCAGGTGGCGAGTTATGGCCAGACCCTGCCACCCAAGGAACCCGGCTTAGAGACGTTCAGCCAAATCCCACAGGTGAGGGCCTCGTACGAGCCCGGACCATAAGGGCGCGCACATCTGTAGATCACAAGTGTCCGGACCTGTGTAAAGCGTGCACTATCGTCAGACTCTCCACCTGACTTTAAGCGGACCCCGCGACCAGCGGGAATAGGCCCGCCATAGCTGCCGCAGGAGATATTGCCTGTCTATTGCAAGCAAGTCCCCCATCCTTCCACTGTGCGGATCTCGCGACCAGCGAGAATAGGCCTGCCGGAGATTATGCTCGTCTGCAGCGAACAAATCTCTACCGAGTGACTGAATAGACTGAATAAGTAAAGAAACGATAAACGATAAAAGTAGTGGTAAAAGAACTAGTAAAACATCGAGAATCTTTTATGTGAGCCGTGATGAGAACGATCTTCTGCAATAATCCGTACACCCTGATGTTGATGAGATGTCAATTTTATTTATTGTGCTTGTGTGTGTGAGTGTGTGTGTGTTTATATATATATATATATATATATATATATATATATATATATGTGTGTGTGTGTGTGTGTGTGTGTGTGTGTGTGTGTGTGTGTGTGTGTGTGTGTGTGTGTGTGTGTGTGTGTGAAGTACCAGCATAGGTACAACTGTTAACGGGCAAACGTAAATATAGGAATACATATTTGTATTTCATGGTCACATGACATGATAACGCTGCATTTTGCTTGCGCATTTTCCTCGTGTTGGACAAGTAGTACATGGTTCCACCGCCCTGCTGCTGAGTTGCGTGTCTGGAGCGACACTGAGAGGTGTGAATTTCATCCTGTCTGTTGCACTTTTCCCATGCCGGAGTTATGAGAATTTTGTGTGACATTCACTGGCACAGTAATGGAGCATTATGAGGCAACCCTTTGACATGAAGTTGGAACCGCCGTTGACTAACTAACCCTAACGAAACTGTCAACTGCTCAAGAATATTGATACTAACTATTCTGAGCGTCCGCCTCGCACAGATGTACGAGGGTAAGTTAATAAGTAAGTCACAAATGGCTATAGAAAAATAACTTACTACGGCAACAACTTGAAACCAGTTTATTTTTATACATACATTGTTTCTTTATTTCTCAACATAATTTCCACCAACACTGATGCATTTATCCCATCGTTTTATCCCTCCCAAACCGGCTGCATAGAACTGTTTTCATTTACCTGCCATCCCACAGAACTGTGTGACTAACTTATTGACTCGCCCTTGTACCGTTTTCTACCCAGCTATGTACCGCGTTACGGGAAATCGCTAGGGGCTACGTCCACTGAAAACCCACCTTGGCGGGAGACATTTCGCGAGTGACGCCGAAGTTGAATGTGAAGTGAAAACGTGGTTTAAAAAACAGAGCACACAATTCTGTGCGGCCGGTTTTGGGAGGACTGATAAAACGATGGGAAAAGTGCATCAATGTTGGTATTAATTATGTTGAGAAATAAAAGGATAATCTATATCTATAAAACAAAGTGTATGTATGTAAATATGTATGTCCTTTATTTGTTCGCGAACGGCCCATCCGATTGAGATGAAATTTTCTACACGCCTTCCTTTCATTCCAGAGCTGTCAACTGTCATAGTTTTTTTTTCTTCTTCCTCCTCCTCCCTCCTCCCCCTCCCAAAATACGTACGTAAATATATGATGATGATGATGAAAGAATCCCCGAACCAAAACGCTAGGGAAAGGGAAGAAAATGACGTCACTACACAGAATCGTCACACGGCAATCATCATCATCAAGTGCCGTGCCGGCTGGCGTAGGCGTTCATGGCTCTCCGTAGATCTCAGTCTTTGGTTTTTTGGATCAACTCTGCTGCTGATATTCCTCCATGCCACGGCAATATCAATAACAATTCATCTTTTTATGTGTAAGGAAGTTATCTACAGTCGTGTAGAAGGGAAGAACTAGACGAGTATGAATTCGGAATGGCGAACTCTCTCCTCCTCTCTTCTCCTCCCTCCTCCTCCCTCTACCTCCTCCCTCCACCCTCCTCCTCTTCCTCCTCCCTCTCATCCCTCTCCCTCCTCCCTCCTCCTTCTCCCTCTTCCTTCTCCCTCTTCCTCTCCCCACCTTCCTCCATCCTACTCCCTCCTACTCCCTCCTACTCCCTCCGCCTCCTCCCTCATCTTCCCTCCTTCTCCCTCTCCCTCCTCATCCCTCCTCCTCCTGCTGCCTCCCTCCTCCTCCTGCCTCCTTCTCCCTCATCATCCTCCCTCCTCCTTCTCCCTTTTCCCTCTTCCTCCTCCTCCTACCTCCTCCCTCCTCCTCCCTCTACCTCCTCCTCCTCCCTCCACCCTCCTCCTCCCTTCTCCTCCTCTTCCTCCTCCCTTTCCTTCCTCCTCCTCCTCCCTCTACCTCCTCCTCCCCTACCTCTTTCCTCCTCCCTCCTCCTCCTCTTCCACCTCCCTTTCCTTCCTCCCTCCTCATTCTCCCTCCTTCCTCTCCCTCCTTCCTCCTCCTCCTTCCTTCTTCTCCCTCTGCCTCCTCCCTCTTTCTCTCCCCTCCTCCTCCCTCCTCCTCCTCCTTCTCCTCCTCCCTCCTTCTCCTTCTTCTCCTCCTCTCCCCTCCTCCTCCTACCCTCTTCCTCTTCCCCTCCTCCCTCTCCCTCCTCCATCCTCCTCCTCCCTCTTCCTCCTCCTCCCTCTTCCTCCTCCTCCCTCTTCCTCCCTCTCCCTCCTCCATCCTCCTCCTCCCTCTTCCTCCTCCTTCTTCCTCCTCCTTCCTTCTCCTCCCTCCTCCTCCCTCTTCCTCCTCCTCCTACCTCCTCCCTCCTCCTCCCTCCTCCATTTTCCTCCCTCCTCCTCCTCCCTCTAGCTCCTCCCTCCTCCTCTCCACTCTTCCTCCTACCCTCTTCCTCTTCCCCTCCCCCTCCTCCCTCTCCTCCTCCTCCCTTCACATTCCTCCTCCTCCCTCTTCCTCCTCCTCCCTCCTCCTCCTCATCCCTCCTTCTCCCTCCTCCTCCTTCTTCCTCCTCCTCCTCCTCCTCCTCCCCTCCTCCTTCCTCCTCCTCCCTCTCCTCCTCCTCCTTCCTCCTCCTCCCTCTCCTCCTCCTCCCTCCTCCTCCTCCCTCTACCTCCTCCCTCCTCCTCCCTTCACATTCCTCCTCCTTCCTCTTCCTCCTCCTCCCTCCTCCTCATCCCTCCTCCTGCCTTCTCCTCCTCCCTCCTCCTCCTCCCTTCACATTCCTCCTCCTCCCTCTTCCTCCTCCTCGCTCCTCCTCCTCATCCCTCCTTCTCCCTCCTCCTTCTTCTTCCTCCCTCCTCCCCCTCCTCCTTCCTCCTCCTCACTCCTCCTCCTCCCTCCTCCTCCTCCCTCTACCTCCTCCCTCCTCCTCCCTTCACATTCCTCCTCCTCCCTCTCCTCCTCCTCCTCCCTCCTCCTCCTCCCTCCTCCTCCTCCCTCCTCCTCCCTCCTCCTCATCACTCCTCCTCCCTCCTCCTCCTTCTTCCTCCCTCCTCCTCCTCCCTCCTCCCCCTCCTCCTTCCTCCTCCTCCCTCTCCGCCTCCTCCCTCCTCCTCCCTCTACCTCCTCCTCCTCCTCCCTCTACCTCCTCCCTCCTCCTCCCTTCACATTCCTCCTCCTCCCTCTTCCTCCTCCTCCCTCCTCCTCTCTCCGCCTCCCTCCTCCTCCTCCTCCCTCTACCTCCTCCCTCCTCCTCCCTTCACATTCCTCCTCCTCCCTCCTCCTCCTCCCTCCTCCCTCCTCCTCCTCCCCCTCCTTCTCCTCCTTCTCCCTCCTCCTTCTCCCTCTTCCTCCTCCCTCCTCCTCGCCTCCTCCTCCACCCTACTCCTCCCTCCTCCTCCTAATCCCTCCTCCTCCCTCCTATTCCTCCCTACTCCTCCTGTCTCATCCCTCCTCCTCCCTCCTCTTTCCTCCTCCACCTCCCTCTTCCTCCTCCCTCCTCCATTTACCCAAGACAGACAGACAAGTCAGACAGATAGTCGGGAATGGGATCTTATATGACTACTTATATAATTTAAATGAGATGCTCTCCACCATGGGCTGGGCCGGGTCAGACAGACAGACAGATAGATAGATAGATAGATAGACAGACAGACAGACAGACAGACAGACAGACAGACAGACAGTCGGGAACGGGAACTTATATGACTACTTATATGAATTAAATGAGATGTTCCCCACCAGGAGTTGGGCGATGACGGGCCGGGTCAGACAGACAGACAGATAGATAGTCGGAACGGGAACTTATATGACTACTTATATGAATTAAATGAGATGCTCCCCATCAGGGTCTGGGCGAAGACGGGCCGGGTCAGACAGACAGACAGACAGATAGACAGACAGACAGACAGACAGACAGATAGATAGATAGATAGATAGATAGATAGATAGATAGATAGATAGATAGATAGATAGATAGATAGATAGATAGATAGATAGATAGATAGATAGATAGATAGATAGATAGACAAACAGACAGGGAGGGAGGGAGGGAGGGAGGGATAGACGGAGGGAGAGACAGAGGGATGGGTCTATTAGACAGACAGACAGACAGACAGACAGAGATAGATAGATAGACAAACAGACAGACAGACAGACACAGACAGACAGACAGACAGACAGACAGACAGACAGACAGACAGACGGTAACGGAACGAGAACTTATATGACTACTTATATGAATTAAATGAGATGCTCCCCACCAGGGACTGGGCGAAGCCGGGCCGGGTCAGCTAGTGTATGTATAAAAATAAACTGGTTTCAAGTTGTTATCATATTTAGTTATTTTCTAAGCCATTTGTGACTTACTTATTAACGTATCCTAGTACTATAATTGTATCCTTTCTCAAAGCAAGAAAAATGGGAAACCACAAACAATAGCTGATAGACACATTTATGTACCATTACAAGGCACCGGTTTAAAGTTCAGTAGCACACGCGGGGCAGAATCTATACGAAGAACGTACATACTTAATCACTGTACACATGATACAAACGTTCTAAATTTCGCGGAGTTTTTAGCTCTCTGTAGCCTCATGTGCCAGAAGATAAATGTTGTCACTAAGCTAAATACTAACATTAAGGCAATGTTATAGCATTGTTGGCGTCAGCAATGAGATACAAGCAACATGATAGATGCGGACATTTCCCAGATTTCCCTACATTTGCAAGCGCGTTTTCTATTCCCCTACATTTTCACATGCCTTTTCTGTTTTCCTACATTTTCAAGTGTGTTTTCTGCAGAGAACAAAGTGATAAGTCGAGAGTATTATAGATGGCACATGACAATATAGATCCCACCACATTGCTCATCATCAATGGAAAAATGCGACCACACGCTATGACAGTTTTAGAATGTATATTCTATTCCAATTGTTACTGTATTCTAAATTATATTTTCTTCCAAATTAAGTATCCAGCATGAGCAAACCTGAACTCTTCTACCCCAGGCAGTTATAGTTATAGTTGTCACATGATAACGCTCTGTGACAGCAGGGAATAACAGACGTAGCTCTCTGAGACTGAAACAGGAACGGGTTCGACTACAATAATAGTAAGTAAAGTACCGGATTCCTTTTTAAACCCTCAGGCTTATAGTGTATATTGTGCTCGGTCCTTATGTTTAGAGCAGTCGACACACAATGAATGGCGTAATCAACACACCGTCGACCCCACCATTGCTTCCCTAACAATGTTGCTATTCTCAGTTTGTGGCCTATGACGAACTCTCAGCGAAAATCACCGGAAAATATATTTAACCTGCCTAGAAAGGAATTATAATACATGACATAGGAGGCTGGCCAGCAATGGTGCCACTACATTAACGCGGCTGCCAGACACATGCACAATAATAACTGCAAAATAATAAATAACTATACATATATAAAATAACAAATATATAACAGATACATGTAACAAGAAACAAAACAGAAAATATAAAATAAATAGAAGAGAAAGTTATAAATTAACAACTTTTGTTTTTTTTGGTGTGCATATCCTTTACAGGGCATCGCTGTCAACATCAGCATCTTTCAGCTGATTGTTGATTTCTTGGCAAGATTACGCTCAGTAGTTTGCCATTGTTTTCTGAGCGGCCGGCTCACATACCCTGTAAGTTACCGATGCGATTCGAACCACTGCTGATTCTCACCGTCATCACGTTACCCACGATAGTATACGAGATTACGGAGAAAAGTCGCTAACCTCTAAGCCAGGAAGCCGGCTAAATTAACAACTAGAATACATAAAATAAAAAGTGGGAATGGGAGAGTAAATGTGGAAATGTGGTTTCTGAGGGAAGTGCAAAGAATACCATGGACAGACAGAAAAACCGATGAGCAAGTCCTACTAGAAGCAGATGAAAACCCTAAACGTATTAGAGAAATTAGATGTATACAGTCATTATTTATGGACATGTTATGAGAAAAAATAAACTAGAGAACTTGGTGACACCTGGCAAGATTGAGGGGGAAAGAACAAGGGGAAGACAGACAAGTAAATATTTCTGTATGGCTTGGCCACGTTGAGATAAGAACACAGACTGGTGGTCGTGTGTATGACCACGAAACATGACCACCCACGCGTATCGTCATGGCATATGATGATAGTGATGTGCTTCTGGCTTGACCCCAACTAATAAGTGTACCCGGAAATGTCATGGAAAGCGAATGATACCGGGACAATACTGACCCCATCACCAGTCGAGTGATGATTGGTCTATAAATTATGGACTAGCAGAATATTCCCATCATTGCGTATGTTACCGGGGCACTAGTGAGGAAGTAAAGAATAGGAGCACTGTAGACCACACGTGCATGTCTTGAACGGCTATCTCACACCATACGGGAAAAAATGAGCCAACTTCCAAGCAACCATGAAATCACCTGAAAAGGGCTTGGCATGTGTTATTTGTGGGCCTATACTCATCTAGGGGTCTCACTGGCAAAAGAAAATATAAAGGCGAAGATGAAGATTATATACCTATATATAGACTATATCTATATTAAACTAAATTGAACTAAACTAATATAGACTATATAAAGCAGTGAAATTGTCATTTACTTTACTTCAGTTGAGTTGAGTGAAAAACCGACATCACTGCACACGGAGCATTGCCATAAGCGCCCAGTCAATAGTGAAGAGTTCCAATACTAATGGTGCCCATTGCAATTTGATTATATGTCCGTCTGCTTTACCTCTGTATGACGACTGTCGACTGGATCCTCTGATCACCCTTTGCTGGGACATTCTCGCTAGACCAGTGGTTCTCAACCGGTGGGGGATTATAGGGTTTCCAGAGAGGGGGGGGGGGGGGAATTATGATTATTTCATGATCGCGTTAATACAAGAATCTATTATTTGATATTGTTTTTACTTCATACTTTACGGTTCCTTACTTCTCGCCATTCTGAAATTCATTTTATAACGTACGTAGACCCGCAAATCACGTTTTATGTAACGTCTAGACATGTTCTAAGTATGTGTTATTAAATTTAGCTTCCATTTTTACGTATACTGTTTATGGGCGGGGGAATATTTATAGGGAGGAAATACGAAAGAGGGGGGGGGGGTGTAGGGGGTGACATTCTGAACATATGGTGAAGGGTGCTTGGACCAAAAACAGTTGAGAACCACTGCTCTAGACCATGATAGTCTATCTGTTCTTCTGTGTTACACACATTCTCCCAGAATGCCATCACCACATCTGCCTTATCATGCAGCAAATCACCACTTAATGATGTGGCACCAGCCAATCTGTTTGCCTGTTAATTTCAAACCACACCAGAGTGTCCTGGAGAAGAGATGCAGGGAATGCTCACAACCCACGACCTCTGAATCGACCCAAGCCATACTGCCTGTAGCGCGCCAGTCTTCACAACTGCCAGCATGCTTTGTTGTGACATTTTGGGATTCCCCCCCCCCCCCGCCACTAGCAACATTGGATATTAGAGGGCGGACCGTGTCTACTTGAGCCCATGTTAAAGTATCCATCCATCCATCCATCATGGATCATAAGCGTGGGCGTTCATGCTCTGCCATCTCACTCGATCACCAGTCTTGGATCAGCTCTATATTCCTGTCTCGACCATGCCACGTGGTCCAAGCCATCCAGGTATTTACTTCTCGGTCTTCCCCTTGGTCGTTTCCCTTCGATCTTGCCAGTCGTCACCAAGTTCTCCAATTCATTTCTTCTCATAACATGCCCAAAAATTTTGACTGTCTACGTCTAATGTCTCTAATCAGTTTACGATCTTCATTTGTTTCTTGAAGGACTTGTTCATTGGTTTTTCTGTCTGTCCGTGGTATTCTTTGCATTTTCCTCAGAAACCACATTTCCACAGCCATCAGCTGTTTTTCAGCTTGACTGCTTATTGTCCACGCTTCACATCCATAAAAAAGTATAGGTTCTATGTAGCACTTCAACACTATTTTTCTCGTTTCAATTGATATCTTTTTATTGGTCAGTATGTTTTTCATCTTGTTAAAGTATGGCACTCCTTAAAATGCTTACCGCAATCAAAGGCAGGACATAAACAGCAATTGTCTCCAAAGTTGAAAACAAGAAAAGTAATTTAACTGAGGCGGCCAATAACAGAAATTACCCACTTCCTACCCTCCGAAGTCCCAGAATATCTGGCACCTACCCAGCAAATGCTGCAGCTAATCTGATTGGTGCAACAAGAGGAATTGTCGTGGGAGTATTTATTTTGTGGAAAATAGGAAGTTTGGAGAAAATATGCAACTATGGGGCGCAGTCGCCGAAGATTATTCCTATGAAAAGGGTGTGATTTTGTTTTGGTGGTTTTCAGTCCTGGGGACTGGGAATAGTGGGTTTTGTTTGTATACACTGGGGCATAATCATGTATGCTGATCTTTGTCATTTCGGAGAGTCAAAATTACCGTTTAAGGATGAAGAGATTCGTCTTTATAATGAATGAAGGGTAGAATTTCACTAAACATATGGACTTCTCCCATGTCAAGAAACCCCAGTTGTATGGACAGTAACAGTATCCTTTGAGCATAATGAACAACAACGGCCATATCAACGGCAATCTACCACCGATTACCATTTTTGGGAAACATGACTTAAATGTCTGTCTCCATGAAAGGATTGGGAAGTCCTCGCAGATTTGTTTTTCCCCCCCCCCCTGTCCCCCCCCCCCCCATAAGTGGAGTCTGCGGGATGGTTCTCTGGAAAACAGTGTGTGTGTTTTTTTTCTAATTAGGAATATATGTCATAATTTGGCTGATGGAATGCCCCCCCCCCCCCCCCCCCCCCCCCCCCCACCCCCAGTTGTTTGGCTGACACAGTAGCATAATCAAAAGGCTGTATTCTCGTCATCATGGAGTGGCCGACTCATCGATCAATGTTGAAAGTGATTCGTCTTTACACTGTTTGAAGTGCGGACCTCAAACAAATATGTTTTTGCCCTCCAATTTCTAAGCAACCTCAGAATTCTGTAAGTCATCTGAATATATTCTCAGTATAATGAATGATAAACTGGCCAGCTGCTGATGTACCGCCTATTCTGGTACATATATCTTCTGAATCCTGCCCTCATGTTTGTTTGTCATTGAGTTCATGAGAAAGGACATAGACATTGTCAACTCTGCAATTTTGACAACATGAACATTGTCAGCTTTGGAATTTTGATAACATAAACATTGTCAGCTTTGGAATTTTGACAACATAAACATTGCTAACTCTGGAATTTTGACAACATGAACATTGGCAGATTTGGAATTTTGACAACATTATCATTGTCAGCTCTTGACTTTTGACAATATGAACAATGTCAACTCTGGAATTTTGACAACATGAATTCAGCACTTGAATCTTGACAACATGAACATTGTCAACTCTGGAATTTTGACAACCTGAACATTGTCAATTCTGGAATTTTGACAACATGAACATTGTCAACTCTGCAATTTTGACAATATATATATTTGAATAACGAAGACACAAACCATAGAATGTACGATTTATTGCCTGGGATTCTATGGTTTGTGTCTTTGATTATTCAAATTCACTACGAGAAAACATTGTTTTGATTTTCTGAAACATAAACGTTGTCAACTCTTGAATTTTGACAACATGGATATGTTCTAACTCTTGGATGTTGGCAACATGGATATTTTCCAATTCTTGAATTTTAACACCATGGGCTTTATGTCTTACTTAATGTTATTTAAAATTTGTGAACAATGTATATTTGTTCCGTTACAAAATTTTGGATAATATATCTTGGTTCTGGTAATGAACACATGGACAAGGTTTCTTAAATCCAGTGGAGGAAACATCGTCATCTGAATTTATTAAGTAGGATAAATATTGGAGTTATAATGTTTCCTTTTATTGGGTTTATTTTTGTGTTGTATTTTTCTTGAATGTCGTAACATATGAACTTGCAAGGTACATACTCTCTCTCCTCAGGTTATCCCAATATATACTCTTATAAGTTATAGAGTGAGTTGTTTATTTTCTCATTTATTTCTTTATGATCACGTGGTGTTAACAGTGTAAATACTACACGCATAGACAGTCACTATAGGGAGCATAAAGTGGCAAGGAGAAGACACACATCTAGATATTTAGAGGAGATTCCTACTTTTATTGATGTGGTAACTTCCTTGGGCTGTGACCTTCTACTCAAAAACTGTCATTCTTCACTCCTAGAGAGTCTTTTGAGACAATTTCTTGTTTTCTAGATAACTGGTCTCATTGAAGTGGGTATTCTTTTCCCATATCAAAAATATATTTACCACATTTGTAAATCAGTAACAATCATGACATGCGTATACAATTTGTTCTTCAACCTGCGGAAAGCTGCAATAACCGCCTTCACCTCGATTATCAGATTTGATGTTGTGTTTGTCATATGCCAAGCTCTCCTTTACTAAAGATTAGTCATTTTCATTTGCTATAAATCCCCAGGCACTGTTTTGCTTCTTAACACAGAGCCAAAGATATAGATAATCACATCGCCAGGACGAGGGTAGTCATGAATTAATCCCTGAAGTTCAGCTTCCGTGGCGCCTGCTGGCCACTCCTTCACTCACCGCCTAATGTGATTATAACCCCACACAAGTCTGAATGACTATCCGGCACTCTGACCCATTCCTTGCCTCTGCCAGTCTTCTCAAGTGTGCACACTTCTCTGGTGGTATCCTCTTCCTGAGCCATCCATGATTTTGCTCTTAGTAGCCTATGGCCCTGGACTGCATCCAGGGCATCGTGCAGGAAGTGTTCCTCGTCAGCATCTGCGTTGAGGTATGACCTTGCGTATCTGCAAATTACTTTACTTAATACCTAATACGCCTCCAGGTGTGTAAAGGTTTCATTTACATTTTTTTTAAAATTTATAGTTGCATATCCTTTACAGGACTTTGCAGTAAACACCAGCATTTTACTGTCATTGTTGATGTCTTGGCAAGTTTTACGTTCAGTAGTTTGCCATTGCTTTCGGAACGACCGGCTCCCATACCAACACGTTAAAACCAGCTCGACACGGTCTGCTGCCAAATCGGTCACCGCTGTGTTTCGAACGCGGGTAAGCGGAATTACGAATCACTTCCGCGACGCCATCGCCACGGAGACTGAAGACATCTGCATTACTAAATATCTAATATGCATACAGATGTGTAAAGGTGTCATTTACTTTACTTAATAGGTGCTATAGGGAGTCTCCATGGCCAAGTGGTTAATCCGCCTGCCTCGAGCTCCTGATGTCGTTGGATTGATTCCGAGCTACGCAGTTCAGTTCACGAGTGCAATTGTCTCGAATACTTTTAGTGGGTTGTCACTGAAGCTATGGAGTTAGGGCTTTGCCACATGGGATGAAACTCGGTGCAATATAGCCGATACTTTTACTTTTTAAACTCTTATTAAAATAGGAGTCATGTTTACAATTAGGTTGAACACTGTTTCCCTGCAACCAAGGGCAGCAGCAATAACAACAAAATTGGAGTGCTTTGCGGATTGTTCAGTGTTGAATAATGGTGAAAGGTGAAAGGAGAAATGAAAAGAAACACTACAAAATCAAATACAGAAATAATTGACTCGCGACACTGGTTGTCAACTCATAAAAATATTCCTGGAATAAAGTGCTGGGCATCGCATGATCATTAAATCATCTTCCGATGGAATTCGGTGACACCTGATGTTCAGAAGCCATTTGGGTTTATCAATAACATCAAGATAAAAAAATGTATCATTATCAGAATTCACATGTGGCAATTATTGTACAACGTGTAATGGGTTACTCAGAATATACTATATGGGTCTCCCACTCAGGAGACTCGCAATTTAAGATGTGGTATACTGTTAGATGGTAATCTAGTTAAATGGCCAAACCATTTAACATGCTGCCTTCTGATAAAATTTATCCCCCATAGAACACACACCCCCCCCCCCCCCCCCAACATACACCGCAAGGTACTATATTGGCAGTAAATGAAAGTTGACAGAACTCCACTTTTGTCCTGATTTCTTCAATTCTTATTTTTTAACATCTTGATACATTGAGTATTCTTCTCAGAAATCCAATTTATGTTGTTATATTTTTTTTCTTTTCTCTTGTTCTGTCATTGTCCAGGTCTGGCACTGGTAGCATAGAGTTGGTAGAAAGATTGTGTTGTAAAATGCTTTCTTAGTAGCTAATGATAAGTGTTTGAACTTTAGTATTCTTGCCATTTGTCCAATGAGGTTGTTTGGCTTATTGCATATATTTTCTATCTGCCCGCCATTTGTTCTCACTATACATTCACTGTTGTTGTATAAGCTTCTACATAAGTTTGTTGTAGTTCATTCAGAAATGATTGCTCTCATTCACGATCAATGTTTTTTTCTTCTTTTTTTGAAAACTGTCTGTTACATTGTTATGAAATTTTTCCAGCCGCCTTATATCTACCCCCACCCAAGGAATAAGTCTTTGATAGGCCCAAAGGCAACTTAAATCATCCAAAGCGGCAACATTTATTTGATGTTTTGGCAAAAATTCACGCAAAGAAACTTGTTTTACAGTGATGCGCGTCAATTAGGGTGACGACGCAAGGATTATCCAGATTTGTATGGGAGTGGATACAATGTGTAAAGACAGAGAATTTGCAGAGGCATGGGGTACTAATGTGGAATCGAAATGCAAATGGACCGAAAAGTAGAAGGAATACATTTCTTACTTTAATTTTCATTTCCTTCTTGTTTTTTCCCCAGCTGCTGGTTAATAATGTGTACATAAGGAGTCATGTTACTAGGATGCATTTAGCTTTTTATATGGAGTTCGTCAAAGCTTCCAAACAGCTGTGCGTTAATGTGCGTATGGAGTGATCAGAGATCATACCGCAATTTAGTCATCATGCGTAAATTTTTAAGGATCTTGTCAGCTGTCAGTGTAGTCTGTTCACACGTGCACATTGGTGGCAGAACCATTTTGTGTCTTCGTGAAAGATTGTCTACTCTGCTGAGACGGAACATGATTACCAGTTTTGCACGACGAATATAGCTGTGAATGTCTCTGTAGGGGCTTCCTTCTTAACAGCCAAGATGTTGGCCATCTTGAAGTTTATAGACTGAATCGTATGTTCGTGTGTTGGCCCCTCATTTGACAATGTGTTTATTCTGACGTTTTTTGTTATGCCACAATATGTCAGTTTCCACCGCATTATTACTCTTATGTTAGTATTCAATGCTTTTTTTTTTTGGGGGGGGGGGGGGGGTTTCAATGCCAGTTGTGTGTCACTGTTGAGAGTTTGCGGAACTGAAAATTCATCACAGTGGAATACAAATTGTTGCCATTGACAAATTGAATTGTTTGTGCCAATTCTGTAATGTGTAGGGCCTGCAATTCTTCTGAATAGTTGGAGCAAAAAACATCCCAGAAGGTGTGCATGTGGATTAATGTATGCGATCTGCCAGACCTTAATTTGTGTCGAACGATTCCAGTATGTTGATGACTGTTCTCGGTTGCATAAAATTCAATCCATCCTTTCTCTGATAGTAATTTTCCTCTTTCAACACATCGTCCTCACATTTCTTCCACGAACTTTTATCAATATTTAGTAGCGCGGACTGGGTTAGTATCTTGACGTCAGACAATTTGATTGTAGTATTGTCAGCTGCCACCTGTCCTTTAATTTTAGCCCACACAAGTTCTATAGGGTGTAAGTGAGAATGGTTCTACGGAAGTCTCAAACACCCATAGCCATGCTCTTCTAACAATATGTCGATTGCATTTGTCTTGCTTTTTGGCGTCTGTTTTACAAGGGACAACAATTCTAGCTCGAAATACGTTTGTGGAAATGGCATGTTTTCCCTTCAGAGCCATATCTTTATTGCTACTTTTGTGCTCGATGGCGTAGATATTTTGTCTTCTTGGGCAACAACATTGTGGTATGATGCTTTGTCCATAATTAGACAAAGTGTTTAAGCACTGTATTCTCGAGCCAATCACTAGATACATTACCATTTATCTCATTATGATAATCCCTATTGTCTGTATACGAACACGAGTCCAGCATTCTGTAGTAAGCCATTCGAATTAAGCGTTCGAAACACAGCGGTGACCGATTTGGCAGCAGACCGTGTAGCGCTGGTTTTAACGTGTTGTATGGGAGCCGGCCAAAACATCAAGTTATATCCAAGGGGGCTTCCATAATTGCAGAGCCGTCACATAGTGCTCTGAGCCTGGGCTTCACCCGAGGAATCGGCACATCCTGCTCATGGCTGCCACTGGTTGCTCCCCACACAAACGAGGGACGGACAGTGCTATGTGAAGTCGAATGGCTGTATCATGATGACAACTGTGATGCTGATCCTAGACTAGACTATCCTGTCTCGCATTCACGATAGGCGACACTACATATCTCCACACCCATACATCGCACACACAAATCACACTGTTCTGCATTAAATATTTTATCATTTTGTTCGAAGCCAGTGTTAGTGGGGGTATGTGCTGAAGGAATGCGAAGAGGGGTCTTGTCTGGTGGAGAGAGAGAGAGAGAGAGAGAGAGAGAGAGAGAGAGAGAGAGAGAGAGAGAGAGAGAGAGAGAGAGAGAGAGAGAGAGAGAGATCAACAGACTTAAAAAAGGGGGATGTGTAGACAAAGGTCCGGCTAAAGACCAAAACTCAAGAAACGGGAATTTAAAAGGGAATTTAAAAGGTGTGCTTGTTGATTCTACTTTCCCCCCAGGGACAACAAGTGACAGTACCACAGCCACCACTTCCTCGTTGGAGCAAAATTTAAAATAAAACTTAAGAGAGCTTTCTATACTAAATTACAAAGATTACACCCAACATATAACAGAATACCTACACCAAAAAAGAAAACCAAAAAAAACTGCTGTTTTCATTTACCAGTAATCCCACAGAACTGTGTGACTTACTTATTGACTCACCCTCGAAACGTTTTTCTACCTAGCTATGCACCGCTTTACGGGACAAACATTTGTTAGCATAAACAGGACATCCACCTTGGAGGAGATATTTCGCGAATGACGCCGAAGTTGAATGTGAAGTGAAAACATGGTTTAGAAAACGGAGCACGCAGTTATATGCAGCCGGTTTAGGAGGACTGATAAAACGATGGGATAAGTGCATCAATGTTGGTGGAAATTATGTTGAGAAAGAAAGGACAATGTATGCATACAAATAGACTGGTTTCAAGTTGTTATCATATTTAGTTATTTGTCTACGGCTATTTGTGACTTGCTTATTAACTTACCCTCGTACTTCTATTGCACATGGCTGATTTGTATGTTTTCGTGTGCGTGTGTGTGTGTGTGTGTGGGTGGGGGAAGGGGTTAGCTTTCCTTTTACCGGTGTGCCTCGCCATCAGGCGAACCCTGTTGGACTTTAGAGTAGCCACTTTAGTAATACTTTCTAAATTGCTTTATAAGCAAATAACCTGTATAGTTGGATACCTCGTGAAAAAACAAATCAAATGGTACCGTATTCAAGTATGTAGGTCATCTTTAAGTCGAGATTTTAAAGTTTGTGTGTCAGTTTATCATTTAGTAGGAACATACAGAAGACCCTCCTACACACTCACACAACTGTTGGTTACACTGTCGTGAAGGAGATTAACACTGCCGCTATCTAACTCAAGAACAGATATCTCTGCCAGTTTATATATATATACACACACGCACGCAAATACATACATCTCGACGTCATGCTGTGATGACGTCAGGAGCAGCGCGTAACTACACGCTCATTCTTGTCAACAACGCGAAGCCGCCGGAGAAGATGCATTTTGACAAAAGAAGTCTCGTTGGAAAGATGCAAAATTATCAATGATTTGGTCCATGTAGAGTGATAAAAATTTACAAATAAATGCTGTAATTGGTGTTGAATGCAAACATGCAATCATTGGGATTGCAATTGCTATGAATATTCCATAACAATATTAAATGCTCATAGTTGGATGACAACTGCCATGTCCCGCCATTGGAATATCACAATATACAGCATGCCATCTTTATAATTTCAGTTTTATATGGGATTGCCAACTCTAATAGTCGAAAACTGCATAATCATAAGTAAACTGGTTGATAAAGTGGAAAAAAAACACACACACACTAGAACAATGCACAAAGTCTAGTTAAAACGGAATTGACGGGTGTACGTACGTCTCATAATGTCAGTCTGTACTTTCGTACAGGACACGAATTTGAGAAGACAAGAGGTATAGATTCGTAGCTCTTGGAGGGAAATTTAATATCCGGTAATCGGTTTCTGTTTTTAAATGATCTTGAAATAATCGGGGAATTTAACGTCACCAGTACTCTATAATCCTTAATCCGGAGACACTAAAACAAGAAACCGAAAATTAACGCAAAATCATCTCCGGTTAAATACGGCAAAACTGAAACGTAGTGCCTACTTCAGAGGTACTTGTTAATTTACGTTCTTAAGTCTAGGACGAAAAGTCATTTTAGTCCATCTGACCGGCAAAGGGAGTTGAACCAGCGACTGTGGCATCAACACACAGGATATATAAGAACACGAACTCTTATTCATGCTGACCTCCTTTCTGTTCTACATGAGACCATTCTGTTACATGATAACATCCTGCAGAATGTTACCATTCTGTTACATCACAACATCCTGCTGAATGTTACCATACCACGTAGTTGAAATATGGAGAAACCCATTTCTTTCAAAATATGTTATTATTCTTTTCTATCCACACAGTAACATGTTTTGGAGCAATCTATACAGCAAGACTGTAGATCTAAAATGTATTGTCATTTATGTCTCCTACAATTGTCCATGAGTTAAATATCATACTTTTACTTGCTGTAGTGGGAATACGGATGCAATAATCAATGGCTAAACTAATCCTGTTTATTGTTGACGAAGATAGAAGTGACCTCTCGCTCATATCGTACAGGAAATAATATATTTAATAGGGTTACGTTTGGCAAGAGGCCACGGTACATAGAGGTTAATGGGCTTATCTGTCAAGACAGTGGTTCAAGTTCAATGCTCAGCAGTGCCAGGATTAGTTTTTCCTATATATCCTACTTTAAATTCGACCGAGTAACATAACACGAGCACTATGACATTGTTATAATTTCCGTTTTTACTGAGATGTGTTTGAAACGGACAGGCGACGAAGAAATCAATGAGTCATTTCACGTCATTATGCCTAGGACTAGAACGTGCGAAGACTTATTACTCCAACGGCAGTATCTGTCATGGAAATACTTGTTTTTGATTCTGTCAACTGTTTTGTCAATTAGTGTCTAGTGTATCAAGGAATTATGTTGTCCCATTTCACTCAAATGTATTTTTAAAACGTCAGATATACTATTTTCTTTTCACTCACTTTGAACACCGGTGATTTGTCCATTGACCTTCGCATAATGGTAAATAGTACGCCACTAGTATTAAATCTTCACAAATTTAGTATTGAAATATCCAGAAAATGATCTGCTTATGAGTGTGAATACTAGAATGTAATCGAATAAAATAGAACCAGCTTGAAAGCAACGAATATGTGATTTATGAGATGAATGTGTCGAATATCATGGACAGCAGGAGTAACAACAGTAGCATATATTTTCTGGAAACATGATTTATGAGCAACCAACAGCGATTGCCTGGTAGGTCTGGTTTATGTTGCCAATTTCAGTGTTGCTGTCCTATTCTTGTGACGTTTTGTGATTTGACGAATCATGATGAAATGTGCATTTTTAGAGAAGTAAGTTTGCTATTGTATTTCTTCCTGGCAGCGACCATAATGGTCGGTGACGGTTGCCATTGTCTCGTTAAAGAGTTCCTCTGGCTACCGTCGCAAAATTTGAGACAATAACCAACAACTATCTGTCGGCTGTTCTCAAAACTCCATCAAAACTCCTTGATTTCTTATGAAAACAATTCTTAAAACAGTTAAGAAAAACATCACATCCTCCCCAGAAAAAAATTAAATAAAAACACAGTAGCGTCCCTCTGTGAAAAAAAAAGTCACAGTTATTCCGTTGCCATTTTAACTGAAGATTTTGCATGATTTTAAAAACTGTCTTGGAACAGGCCAGACATTTCTTTGTATCATGGGCTATAATATCTGTCTAATATTTCCCACTCCGAAGGGTATGTTCCCCATTAGGCTGATGTAACTTTGTTATTGGCAAGAAGGTGTAGAGGATACATGTTCCACTCAAAAATCTGTCCGTATGTCTACACACCCGCCTGGCTGCCTGCGTGTCTATGTCTGTCTGTCTGTCTGTCTGTCTGTCTGTCTGTCTGTCTGTCTGTCTGTCCGTCCGTCCGTCTGTCTGTCTGTCTGTCTGTCTGTCTGTCTGTCTGTCTGTCTGTCTGTCCGTCTGTCCGTCCGTCCGTCCGTCCGTCCGTCTGTCTGTCTGTCTGTCTGTCTGTCTGTCTGTCTGTCTGTCTGTCTGTCGACTGATCGGTCGATCGATCGATCGATCGATCGGTCGCGGTAGGTCTGTCGGTATATCGGCCGCTCTATTGGTCAGTATGTTTCCGCCTTGTATAGTGTTATACTTAACATAGTTGTTCAAATTCACAGTGTTAAACCATTGTCTATGATATATTATATAGAACATAACCGTAAACTGGATGCTACAGAAAGCTGACACACAACAGAGTGAGTGAAGACAAACTATATATCATATTAGAGGTAACACATACAAAAGATTGGCATCGGCATGCTAGAGAATGGTTTCAGGTAGCATGGGCAGCAACAACATGCAAACTAGCTTAACTTTTAGATCATCCATTAAACATCACTGTCACGTACACGTTAGAACCAGGGATTACCCGGGGATTTCAGTGTAAAATATATCATTTAAATTCTCGTTATCAGCAAAGCTTGGCGGTTCCAATGACAAGAATCGACCAGCGAAGTGATAGAATAATCTGGGCGAAGCTGAGATTACAGCTGTCTATTTCAGCGTGTGCAGAGTTGTCAGGTTCATTTGCTGCAACGTGTGGTTTACATTTGAAAAACATTATATTACAAACTGCAATATAATCATCATCATCATGTAACAGTTACTTTACAGAACGTAGCTTTCATCACCACTCACCTAGTACATGGAAGTTCACGCCCAAGGTGTCTTCAATATCTTGTGTCTACATGGTGCTGGTCAACCCAGGGCGCCTCTTTCGGGAGCCACGCCTTTCACCACTGTTCTGTCCGAACTGGTGTGGCGTTTAATAGCGCCAAAGTATTTCAGATTCCCAGGAATAATGCTTTTCATTAGTTAAAGTACGAATAAAATTAGTGGAACTGTGGTTTCACAGCCTGATTGTCTGAGATAAGTAGCACAGTTTTATAGCCTGGTATTCCGGGATAACTTGCAGTTTCACAGCCTGAAATTCTGAGATAAGTAGAATGGTTTTATAGCCTTGGATTCTGAGGTAAACAGCACACTTTCACAGACTAGATTCAGAGATAAGTAGCATAGTTTCGCAAACTGGGATTCTTGGATGCGTCGCACTTTTCGTTCATTTTCTTAATTTCCCTTTTATTGTTCTCATTTTATTTTCATCTTTTCATTCTTATCATTCTATTATTATACCTTAATGTAGTCACTATAGTGTCTTCCCCGTGTTTATGAGTTGTAGTTCTGTGTTTTCTGAAAAATACTAGTCACCGTTGCGTCTTTGTTTTCCTTAATTGTGGTTTGCATAACTCCGTGTTGTTTTATATTCATTTTGATGAGTTTGTGTCTGCGTGTGCGTGCGAGTGCGCGAGCGCGTGTGTGTATGTGGGTGGGGGGGGGGGGGGGGGGGATCTTCAGCCTTTAAAGATTGACAATATTTTTCTTCTTCTTTGTAAAATGTGTATCTTTTCTATAGAGACATAAGAACGTAAGACAAGTATTCTTTCGCACACACGCAAACGCCAGAAAAATGTAAGCCGTTGACACCTGATTATGCAATAATAATGGGCCTCACTTCTTGACACGATCATTCATTCAGGGCCATGCCCGCATTGACGTACTGTCTCAAATACCTTCTGTCCTGATCTTCAAAGTGCACTCGATTAATTAGACTTCTTCCAGCCCAGCTCTTGATGTCCCTCTAATATATAGAGTTGTCTTCCGCTTGCACTTTTTCCCGATACACTTGCTTCCATTATATTATTTTTTAACTAAAAATATGGGTCTCTACTAGCAAGGAGTTGTGTATCTTCTAACATTTAGCTGTGTATCTTTTAACATGGAGCTGAGTATCTTCTAACATGGAGTTGTGTATCTTCTAACATGGAGTTGTGTATCTTCTAACATGGAGTTGTGTATCTTCTAACATGGAGTTGTGTATCTTCTAACATGAAGCTATGTGTCTTCTAACTAGGAGCTGTGTATCTTCTAACATGGAGTTGTGTATCTTCTAACATGAAGCTATGTGTCTTCTAACATGGAGTTGTGTATCTTCTAACATGGAGTTGTGTATCTTCTAACATTTAGCTGCGTATCTTCTAACATGGAGTTGTGTATCTTCTAACATGGAGTTGTGTATCTTCTAACATGAAGCTATGTGTCTTCTAACATGGAGTTGTGTATCTTCTAACATGGAGTTGTGTATCTTCTAACATGAAGCTATGTGTCTTCTAACATGGAGTTGTGTATCTTCTAACATGGAGTTGTGTATCTTCTAACATGAAGCTATGTGTCTTCTAACATGGAGTTGTGTATCTTCTAACATGGAGTTGTGTATCTTCTAACATTTAGCCGTGTATCTTCTAACATGGAGTTGTGTATCTTCTAACATGGAGTTGTGTATCTTCTAACATGAAGCTATGTGTCTTCTAACATGGAGCTGTGTATCTTCTAACATGGAGTTGTGTATCTTCTAACATTTAGCTGTGTATCTTCTAACATGGAGTTGTGTATCTTCTAACATGAAGCTGTGTATCTTCTAACATGGAGTTGTGTATCTTCTAACATGAAGCTATGTGTCTTCTAACATGGAGCTGTGTATCTTCTAACATGGAGTTGTGTATCTTCTAACATTTAGCTGTGTATCTTCTAACATGGAGTTGTGTATCTTCTAACATGGAGCTGTGTATCTTCTAACATGGAGTTGTGTATCTTCTAACATTTAGCTGTGTATCTTTTAACATGGAGCTGAATATCTTCTAACATGGAGTTGTGTATCTTCTAACATGAAGCTGTGTATCTTCTAACTAGGAGCTGTACTGCTCTACAGGGCACAAGAACTTGAAATGCCTGGTCTTGTTCGCATACAGTAATGGCTTCATCATTCCAAGGTATACAAGAGCTAGGTTTTGTGAAATATTTTCTTTTGCCAGGAGATTTCCATTATTTATTCAATTCTTATTTGTGGGTCGTTTCACATCCACACAAAAGTACAAGCCCTGTCTTACGTCGCTTCTAACATCAACCAGTATTTTGTTGTTTCACCAGCTGCTCTGGGAGCTGTTTATTGTACATGGTATAATAATTCAATTAATTAGATGCGGTATACTGAAAACCCCGCATCTTTCAGGAAATGTTACAATGTATTGTACTTATGATCTTTCTGAGGTCTACGATATACGTATAAAGATCCCACATTATACACTCTGCATTTCTCACATATGTTTCTGAAGTTGAAGATGTCTTCCCTGGTACGTTCTGCCCTGTCAGGAACCTGCATGCACTTCTTGTAATTTGTATTATATCTTACTTCCAATTCCCTTCATGGCAATTCACAGAAGTGTTTTGCTTGGAATTCTTAGCAGTGTAAATAAGATAATTGGTTCACACTTTCCTTTCGTCCGAATAGGGATGTAGATTGTTATTCTCCACGCCTATTGTCAAATGACGCTATCCCAGATCTTAACACGGGGTTCATGGTAAACCGACTCAGATTTTTGATCCCGTCTGTGTTAGTTCTGTTGAGATATGGTCACCTACCGTGACTTCCATGTCTTCAAAATGAAATGCTTATAGTAATTCTTCTATTAAATTATTCTCATTCTTTCCTTTTGCTTTAATTGCATTAGGAACGTTCATTTGAAACCCGTTCCAATGGCTTTATTACAAAAGCTTGAAAACGAGCCAGCGCAATGCTGGCATCCCCATAAGAATTATCCACCACAAACATCAACTTTGGGATATTGTCCTACACATCTTCCAGAGACCTCTTGATGCTAACTATGCACCGACAGTATCAGTTTGCCTGTTAATTTTCAGTATTCCTAAAACAATATTATGTCTCTTCCTTGCAATTGGAGATGCTCTATTATGTTCAAAGTGTTCATTCGCGACTGTTTCGTGTCTGCTCTAATCGTCCTTCTGACCTTTCTCGTGAATATTGACTATTTGTTTCTATTACTGTTTGCGATGTAGACCTGAAGGAGATGACCGACTGCTTTAACCAAAGAGTTAGGACAGCATCAGTACCGCAGGATTGGGTACACAGCTATCTCATCCCTCTCCCAAAACCATTCAAGGATCATTCAAAGCTTAGCGGCTTTAGGATCATCACCATTCAAAATACAATTGGGAAGGTTATAGAGAAGATAGTCGCTGTCAAGTTACAAGAGTTTTAGGAAAGGGGAAAGCTTCTTCCAAGAGGCCTGGGGAACTACAGGCCAGGAAAAGATACCTGGTCAAATGCAGCCACTTTTGCCTTTGACGTTTATGAGGGGTTCCAGAGTAGAGAGTAAACGATGGTGGCAACGCTTGATCTCGAGGATGCGTACAATAGAGTTCGCTATGATATTTTGATGACCGCACTGATGGAGAAGGGCGTCAATCCCTGGTTGGTGAACTGGATAGCAGCGGTCCTGCATTCTCGTCGGGTTGCTCTCCATCTGTGTGCATGGACCTCAGAGCCACATATTGTAACCCCGGGACTGCCACAGGGATCTGAAATCTCACCGGTGCTCTTTAACGTGTATACGAGAACATTAGTTGAGGAGAGGAGTGGGTCAGAGTGCCAGCTTAACAGTCAGACTTGTGCAGAGTTATAATCACATTGAGCCGGGAGTGCAGGGAGTGGCCAGCAGGGGCCACGGAAGTGGAAATCCAGCAACTAATTCAGGATAATGCTCGCCCGGGTGATGTGATTATCTTCTCAGATGATTCGGTGTTGAGAGGTAGGAGAAGTGCCTGGGGATTCTTAGCAAAAGCTAATGGTCGACGTTTGGTGCAGGAGAGCCTGGCGTATGATACCACAACATCTAGCTTAAGAATGGAGGTGGAGGCGGTCAGAGAACACGGTACAAACACATCGTGATTGTAACTAACTCAGAAAGCATGCTGAGGAGGGTGAGGACAGGCAGACTTCGTGCAGAGTGGCTTGCTTCGCTTCGGAGGTCACGGGTGGCAAGCATCACCTGGATCTTTTTCTCCGGGGCATGCCGTTGTGTTGGGGAATGAACAGGCGGACAGATTGGCTGGCTCGGCAAAACTTGGTGGAGTATTGATGTATGACAAGGCAGACGTGGTTGCGGCCTTGTGGGAGCACGTGTAAACCTCGGAGGAGCAAATGAATCACCATAGTCTGGCAAGAATGAGACAGCGAGGAGTGTCGAGGGGATCTGGCCGACGCTACTGGAACTATTGGTGTTGGAACTCTTCGCTGGCTGCTGAGGATGGGGACGGAGCGCTTATGGGAATGTCCCGAATGCTGTGATGTCGGTTCCTAAATCAATCAATAAATCTACCCTGTTTGCTTTAAATTTCATTGGTCGTCTTTTGATCTGGTTGTTTCCTCTATGACAGTGGTTCTCAACCTTTTTTGGCCCGTGCCCCCCTTCACAATATTTTCAGAACGTCATTCTCCCCTTTCGTACTTTCTGCCTAAAAATGTGGCCCGTGCCTTACTTCACCATATTTTCAGAACGTTATTCCCCCTTTTCGTATTTCCTACCTACAATCCCCCCCCCCCTCTCTTAACACAGTATACGTAATAATGGAAACTAAATTTAATAGCACATACTAAAACAAGTCTAGACGTCCACATAAAACGTGATGTGTGGGTCTAGCTTACTTTATAAAATGAAGTTTTAGAGGGTGAGACGTACAGAACTGTAAAGTATGAAGGGAAAAACAATATCAAGTAATCGGTTCTTGTATTAACGCCATCTTGAAGTAATCTTAATTCCCCCCTGGAAACCCTAAAATTTCCCCCTAGGGGGGAATTCCCCACCGGTTGAGAACCACTGCTCTATGAAATACCGTTTCTTCTTGTAACGTGTTTGTTGTGCGGCTATCTCATTATGAGTCACAGATTTCTTATATTGCCATCAATACGCTTGATATCTTTATTTCTTCTTCTTCTTCTTCTTCTTCCTCTTCTTCTTCTTCTTCTTCTTCTTCTTCTTCTTCTTCTTCTTCCTTCTTCTTCCTTCTTCTTCTTCTTCTTCTTCTTCTTCTTCTTCTTCTTCTTCTTCTTCTTCTTCTTCTTCTTCTTCCTTCTTCTTCTTCTTCTTCTTCTTCCTTCTTCTTCCTCCTCCTTCTTCTTCTTCTTCTTCTTCTTCTTCTTCTTCTTCTTCTTCTTCTTCTTCTTCTTCTTCTTCTTCCTTCTTCTTCTTCTTCTTCTTCTTCTTCTTCTTCTTCTTCTTCTTCTTCTTCTTCTTCTTCTTCTTCTTCTTCTTCTTCTTCTTCTTCCTTTTCTTCTTCTTCTTCTTCTTCTTCTTCTTCTTCTTCTTCTTCTTCTTCTTCTTCTTCTTCTTCTTCTTCTTCTTCTTCTTCTTCTTCTTCTTCTTCTTCTTCTTCTTCTTCTTCTTCCTTCTTCTTCTTCTTCTTCTTCTTCTTCTTCTTCTTCTTCTTCTTCTTCTTCTTCTTCTTCTTCTTCTTCTTCTTCTTCTTCCACCCGTTATCTCCCATTGATACATATAATCTATACCTCCTATCCTTGGCTATCCCATGCAGCTCGGTCCATGTCTTCCCCTTATTATTTACGTCTGTTTCTAAATCTCTTCTCCGTGTGTGTTTATGTCTTCTCACTATTTGTTTTGACCCGTGGATTCCAGACAGAGGCCTTCCTAGTTTTGCTATTCTTAAATTTTCTCAGTGTATGCCCTATTCAATGCCAGAGTCTTTTGTCTTGGTTTTCTGGTGTGTGTCTAGTTATCTCCATGACATCCACATTGGCGAGTCTGTAATACCATTTTATTCCTTCTATTTTGCGCAGGCACCAATCAGTGAATGCGTGTAGTTCATTTGTAATAGATTTATTTGTTCTCTGTTTCCGGTCCATACTTTTGTATTGCTGTAATGTTAGAATATGCTTACATAGAACCGTTTTGGCGATGCTCCTTATATCACCATTTCCAGTTTCATGGTAATGTAAATGGGAATTACCTTGTGTAATAAATCAAAGCACTGACGTTTAATGTAGGAAAGAGCGTACTGAAATGTTATGTGAAATATTCACTGCGATATGGCATGAATGGGAACTGGCACATGAGGTCGAACTTTGGGCAAGCCAGATGTGGATTCTCAAACGAATGTTACGAATACCTTGGACTGCCAGAGTAATAGAATAACAATTGTCTGGACAATAAACGTAGAGCATCATGCTCAACTATGGGAAAAAGAGAAACAGCGTTCTTTGGACATATAACGAGAAAAGAGACATCGGAGACATCGTGATGCTTGGGAAGATTAGCGGTAGAAAAGTCAGACGCAGACCGTGCGAAATAATATTTGCTTACTTAAGCAAGGGCATGAATGAATATCATTAACAGAATTGATTACAAACACCGAGGGAACGATGTGTACAGGCACGTGGAGTAGGTGGCATAGAGGAATGTCGTCAACAGAATTGATCCCAAACACAGATGGAACGATGTATGTAGTGGTGGAGCAGGCATAGCAGATGACATAGAGCAGTGGTTCTCAACCGGTGGGGAAATCCCCCCCCCCCCCGAAGGGGGAATTTTAGGGTTTTCAGATGGAAGGGGGGGGGGGGGGTCTAAGATTATTTCAAGATTGCATTAATACAAGAACCAGTTCTTCTTCTTCTTCTTTCGTTCGCCTGAAATATGTTTATAACTGCAATGTTGTCTCTTGTATGAATCTAACAGTCTTTTTTAGTTCACTCAGCGGTCCATAGAGTTTATCTTCCACTGTTGTCTCTCTAGGCCAGAAGGTTCGCCTGGATATGTTGTAGTTTGGGCAATCCTGGAGTATGTGCTCTGCTGTCTGCGACGCCAAACCACATGTGCACATGGCTGAGTCACCAATCTTGAATTTTGTATACATGTGGTTGCGTAATCTATTGTGTCCTGTTCTGAGGCGCAGAAGAATGACCTGTTCTGGTCTGTCCATAACGTGGTAGTCGTCTTGAGTAAGGTTTGGTGGCCTTCTGACTGATTTGATCATTCTTTTCTTTTGGTGGTATGTAATGGGCACATCAGGTTGTTCTTCTTTTGCTCCTTCCTTAGCCAATCGATCAGCTCTGTCGTTTCCGGGGACTCCACAGTGGGATGGTATCCACTGTATGGTGACCTTACGCTGACTGCTAAGTTCAGAAAGTAGTGTCCTTAGAACTGGCAATTTCCCAGACAGGGGCGCCTCTATTACGGATTTTGCATCTGTCAATATCACCACAGGTTGTGTACCATTGCTGGTATTTTGTAATTTCTCTGTGGCTATCTTGATTGCCTCAATTTCAGCATCATAGTTATGGCAGTACTTTCCTGTTGGAACTCTGGCCGTGTCTCTAGTATTATTTGGGTATTCTATGTACACTCCCGCTCCTCCATTTCGAACAGCATTTTGTGCTGACCCATCTGTGTAGACTAGGATCCAGAGATCCTGTGGGTATTCGTCATCAAGGAAGCTGAGAGTGGCTGTTCTGCGCTGTACACTGTTCTGGTCTTCCTTGTCAAATATTCCTCTCACGTTTGTCTGGATTTGTAGCGATAGTCTATGTTCATCTTTCCACGGGGTTCGCTCTAGAATAGTTGTCAGCGGGATACCAACTGTGGGAAGATCGATGGTTTCTCTGCAGAGTTGTTTGGCTGGTGGATGAAACTACTTCTTTTCAACCACCCCATAGTTAAGTTTTCAAGTCGGTTCTTCATAGGATGGCCTGGCAAGCTGAGGAACATTTCTGCTTGTATTAGTGTTTTTGTATCTCTGTCTCTGCGTTCTCTTAGAGCAGTGTCTCTCAACCTTTTTTCATCACCATATTTTCAGAACATCATACCCCCCCCCTCCCCTTCCTATCAAAAATGTGGCCTGTGTCCCCTTCACCGTATTTTCAGAACGTCATCCCCCCCCTTCATATTTCCTATCTAAAAATCCCCCCACCCCTACACAGTATACGTAAAAATGTAAGGTAAATTTAATAGCACATACTAAAACAAGTCTAGACATCCACATAAAACATGATTTGTGGGTCTACTGACTTTATAAAATGAATTTTAGAATTTACTTAACTGTAGAGTATGAAGGGAAAAACAATATCAAGTAATCGGTTCTTGTATTAACGCGATCTTGAAATGGTCTTCATTCCCCCCCCCCCCCCCCTGGAAACCCTAAAATTCCCCCCTGGGGGGGGGGGGGGGGGTGGGAATTCCCCACCGGTTGAGAACCACTGTCTTAGAGCTTATGTCCTCCCCATTTTCTCCATTGCTACTACAGGGGTTGATGTCATCCCTCCTGTGATGACTCTGAGAGCTTGATTTTGCACCTTGTCCAGCTCCTGTAATGTGGTTTTTGATGCTGAACACTACGCAGTTGACCCGTATTCCAAGCGTGGTCGTATGCTCTGTTGATAAACTTTGCTAAGTATTTTCCCACTGGCTCCCCAAGTGGTTCCACTTAGCTTTCTCAGGAAGATCTTCTTTTTTGATGTGTTTTCTCCATGTCAGCCAGTCGTCGAATGTTACACCAAGGTATGTGGGTTCTTTATCTTCTTTTAGGGTGGCCACCATATTGCTACTGAGAGCTGTAGATACATCTGGTGAATGGGCGGATAGATGATGTGGAGCACCACTCTATTTACCCTTTCTCCGATACAAAAGGCAGGGATCATTCAGATAAATGGAACACAAGAACCAGTTATTTGATATTGTTTTTCCCTCTAACTTTTACGGTTCTGTACTTCTCGCCCTAATGAAATTCGTTGTATAACATAAGTAGGCCCGCAAATCACTTTTTATGTAGATGTCTAGACTTGTTCTAGTATGTGTTATTAAATTTAGCTTCCATTTTTATGTATACTGTGTAAAGGCGGGGGGGGGGGGGGGCGCGTGGGCAAAAAAGGTTGAGAACCACTGACATCGAGGAATGTTATCAACAGAATTGATCCCAAACACCGAGGGAACGATCTATGTAGTGGTGAAGTAGATAGAACAGATGCAGCAGGTGGCATGAAGAAATTTCATCAACAGAACTGATCCCAAACACCGAAGGAACGATGTGCGTAGAAGTGGAGTAGGTAGAGCAGTGGAGTAAGTGATCCCAAACACCGCATGACCGATGTGTACAGTGGTCAAGTATGTTGAGCAGATGGAGAAGGTGACATGAACGAATGTCATCAACAGAATTGATCCCAAACACAGAAGGAACGTGTGTGTAGTGGTGGAGCAGGAGGAGCATATGACATAGAGGAATGGCATGAACAGAATTGATCCCAATCACCGAGGGAACAATGTAAGTATAGGAGGAGCAAGCACAGCAGGTGGGGCTAGTGGCTTAGAGGAGTGTCATCAACATAATACATCTGATGCACCGAGGGAACGATGTGTGCAGAGAATTCAACGCTTATGCGATTTAACAAACAATGTGGTCATGATAATGATTCCTACCCGGTCTACTGGAATTAGAAGCATATGTTATACTTCTTTGTCCCTCAACTGTAACCTGGACAAGTAAAAATGCATGTTACATCGACTTCGACAAAATTCTTGAGACCTAGTACTATGACTACAATCATGACATGACGCTGGTGAATAATTATAATTGTGAGTGTACCGATGAGTATAATAATGACTATGTTAATATTGATAACGTATATACTTTTGAGCCGGCTTCGTGGCTTAGAGGTTATGACTTTTCTCCGTAATCTCGTATACTCTCGTCGGTGACGTGATGACGGTGAGAATCAGCAGTAGTGGTTCGAATCGCATCGGTAACTTACGGGGTATGGGAGCCGGCCGCACAGAAAGCAATGGCAAACTACTGAGCGTAATCTTGCCAAGAAATCAACATACAGCTGAAAGATGCTGGTGTTGACAGCGATGTCCTGTAAAGGATATGCACAAAAAAATAAAAAATAAAAAAAGTATACTTTTGGCCGCTAGGCGTATATCCTTTAAGATGAACAGTGTTTAACACTTTGATAAACACAAACATTTCAAAACTGTTATTGTGCAAAAAAATCCAAAAAAAAGCACAATACAATAATGATGATTGGTGTAAAAATTGTTAGAATGATTAAACTGCGTGCATAAAACCGTATAGAAAATTGTTTGTTGTCGTGTAATCAACAACAAGATTTAGTTCAACAAGAAACTAGTTTCGTTATGATCTATTGCGTCGAATGTGCATCCTTTCACGCGCCGTTGTTTTAAGCAGTTTATAATTATCATAAAGAATTGTAGGATCAAAGAACAATGACATGATTTTGTGTTTTATTATTAACGTTTTCTCCTTCTTCCTGTAATGAGGACAACAAATAAACATCTTTTGTCATCCCATACAACTCTCTTCATGTCTTCTGCATATTTACAATCTGTCTCTAATTCTCTTCTCTGTGTGGTTTTAGGTTTCACTCTATTTCTTTTATCCCGTGAGTTTCAGAGAAATTATTTTCCCCATATTATTAACATATTTCCTTAAGTTGTGTGCTGCCAGGTCGCACATTTTAGCGTCATCTCTTTATTCCCTTGCATTTGTTTATTTCTCTTGATGGGCCGGATGGGGTTAGGTACTCTCATATTAAGAACATAAATAATTTCGGATTGGGGCAGATGGCTTTTTGTATCAACCTATGCATGAAAACGGCAGAATTTACCCTCGGATTGGTTGCACACACCTAGTCGCACTCCCAAAGCCAGGTAAGAATCAATCAAAACTTAACGGATACGGAATCATAACCCTGAAAAACACATTTGCCAAAGAGGATAGTAGCATGCAGGCTACGCCATCAATTGGAAAGTCGTAACCTGCCTCCCTTGGTCTCCGGACTCCCTGGCCAGGTGTTAACGACATTGTTCGTAATCCCGTATATCTACGTGGGGAAAACAGCAGCTGCGAGATTCGGCAGCGGATCGTGTCACGCTGATAACTTACGGGGGTATGTGAGCCGGCCGTTCAGAAAGCAATGGCAAACTACAGAACATAAATATTTACTATAACTATTAAATAGTTCGCCGGTCCCGGAGTGTCTGGTTGGTCATGCATCGAAGTACACTTGTTCCTGTAGCGAGGGCGCCGTCGTCATTTGTGAGTGACAGGTTCGATTCCTGCTTTCAAATATTATGTTGTCTAGTGCGTCGTCTAATTTCTTCAACTTCCTTCTTCTCCTTCTGTGAGCGCCGGACAATGCTGTGTGTGTTTGTTTGTGAACTGTCTTGGTGGCCTCAAAGGGTTCTCAAATTGATTTTCTGTGTAATACTGAATGTAAAAAAATCTTGCCTAGTACATCAACAGCAGCTGAAAAATTCTGGTGTTGACTGCAACGTCCTGTAAGGGATATGCAACATAAAAAATCTGCTTCCAAAGGGCTTGGGAGCTACCGGCCTAGGACACTTAAGCCAATGAGGCAACATTTGCAGTTGATGTCTATGAGGGCTTCCAGTATAAATAAGAGACATTTTCGGTGACACTTGACCTGGAGGATGTGTATAACAGGATCAGGTATGATCGGTTGATATACACACTGTTGGACATGGAGGTTTGCCCTTGGATTGTCAAATGGATGTCGGCAGTACTTTATAAGCGTACAACTTCACTGCGCATGGTTTCCTGGACTTCTGACCCTTGTACTATTACACCTGGATTGCCACAGGGATCTATCTGCCTTGCCCCCAGTTCTCTTTAATGTATACACCAGCAAAGTCGCAGCTATGGAGACACCAGGTGTGGGTAGAATCTTGACATTTGCAGATGATGTCCTGATCTACAGACTGTTAAGAGACATGGGCAAGTTTGGCTGAAGACTTACAAACGGCAGTGAACAGGGTGGAGGAGTGGTGCGGGACCGCAAGGGCCGTTATAAATCCAGAAAATGCATCGGTTGGGTGGTGTTACCTGGATAACCGAATCGTGAAGGTAGATGTCCCATTTGGCTTAAAGCTGATCCCATTAATAAGTATAATCTGATTGATCAACAATAAGTCAATGCTTGGGTTTCACGGCTCAAACTTAACAGGAACTCATAACTGAAATGGATCCATAACGATGAAGGAATGATGCGGTAAACGAGTGTTGAGAAATGAGAAAACATCGCTGTTTATTATGCAGCCTGACATACAGTAAATGTACTCACATCAAATAGTCCTCTACCTGGCCTGTGACACCAGGCCGGCGGTAGAATGAATAATTAACTATCTATGCTTCTGTTCTAACTGTTATTCCTCCTCAAGCTTTCGTCGCCCTTATTCCTCCTTTCGTCTACCCATCTGTTATGACGCTGTAAGAATCAGTGTGTCTAGGTGATCTCTGTTCATAGTGGCTTCAGTTGATGGAGGCGTTCCTCGACATGATCAGTGCTTCATTGTTTGATCTACACCTGTTATTCATCTCCTATTCTTCTATCAACATAGTTCTCCACTTTCTCCAGATATGCCCGTAGCTATCCTTGTGTTCCAGTGAGTCCACTGCCAATTCTCCAGTAGTCGCACTAATTCTTCTCCAACTAAGAAACGTGACCGATCACATTCAATGTCACACAACGTATATTGTTGTCAAGTTTTCGTTGTCCCGTGAACGTGGCCGTGACGTCCTATTGGTCGTGCACTGTCCACTGCACTGTCCACTGCAGTTCGCTTTGCGTTTATCCTTTGGTTCTCTGTAAGGTGTGCTTTTTCCCACTGCTTTATGGCACATGTATTATATTGAATGGATGTCCTCTTAGTAGAGAGAGAGAGAGTAAATTGAAATACTTGGGTATCACCTTTGTAAGGTGTGTGTCATTTAGGGATCATGTGAAGGGTTTGGTGGTAAAGGCTGGTGAGGGACGTAATTCACTGATGGCGACGGCAGCAACTGATAAAACACAGGATGCGATACAGGCTCTTTCAGCAGTTAATACATTTAGTCATTGAGTATGGTTTGGGGCTGCTGACAATATCAAAGAACCAGCTAGAAAGGTTGTAACACATACAGAATGCGTCCATGCGGATGATCCTGAGATGCACACAAGACACACCAATTAAATGCATGAGTATATCCTGACACTACCAACAATGGCAGACAGGCATAGGGTCCTACAAGCCAACTGGTTCCTAAGAGGTGACGCTGATAGGGATCGCCGTCTGTATGGTCAAGAGTCATAGACTGAGAAGAGACACGTCCTGGATGACACAGGCAGAAATACCTACACGCCAGGTGTGTGATCTAGAGACCATCATTCAGAAAAAAAGGAGTGGGATAAAGTACCGGAAGACATGTCGGGGTGGTACAATGTAATAGTCTCACTGGATCGTGAGTGCAGAGAATGGGCAGCGGGCCTCACAGAGTTTGAGGTGCAACTACTTATCCATCGCAACACACATAAAGGTGACATAGTGATCTACACCCATGGGTCAATGATGAGAAACAGACGTAGTGGTTGGGTTTAATACAAAAGGCTAATGGACGATGCTTGAAAAAGGAGACACTACCATGATGAATGTCATATAGCACATATAGCATATGACAGGCGTGTAGAGAGTTAACTGATGTGCACGAACATCAGGGAACAAAAATAGAAATAGTAATGAGATTAATGCACGATGTAGCACTACAAATACACAAGTGCTACGTCATCAAGTCGCGTTGATTAACAACGCGATTGTCACTTAGGGCACACTTCACCTTCAGCCTTCACACAGAACAGACGCTGTCTGCTATTATGCAGAGATCTGACGATCTGTAGGCGTTTCGTCACATAGGACGCATCCTTCGCCTGGTGCCAGTCCAATCCGGTTTCATCATCCATCAACATATACACTTACTTTCCTTTCAGTGTAGGGATTACTGTATCGAGAAGGTGTCCAGCCGGACATCTCCTTCCTGACAGACTCATCAATTCATCAATCCCTTAACCCATGGACTGATCAATTACACACATTAACAACTATATGCCCATAATGAATTATACTCCTGATAATTCATTACTATAGCATTAACCAAGGAGAACTCATGACTTGTTACACTTAAATAACAAAATCATATCACAGCCATAGTGTCAGGTCTGGGATCCCTGCCCCAGATCCTGAGTTGCCCTTGTATTCACTGACTATCTTTCAGGTCAGTCATACCTGTGCCGGTCGAGCACAGCTGTGGTGGCCATCCACCATTACACTTTCCCACAGCTACGGTGGGTCCCGTGTACCTTGCCCCGTGACGACTTAAGTCACGTCATCCAATGTAGCAAACCTCCAGACTCCACTTCCAAATTCTGGCTCCACCTTTTTTGGGGGGTGGTTATCCCCTTCATATACTACTACTTCACGGCAGTACTCCCAGTACTCCATGAACCGAGTCAGGGTTCCAGAAGAGTAGAATATTAGAGACAGAAACGGTTAGGTTCAAACCTCGATCTATCTAGACACCACGGCCTCGAATTACGGAGTGCCGCTTCACCCTCGATCGGGTATGTTCACTCTTCGGATCTGCACGATCGCATTGGGTCGGACCTATTACCTATCGGGTTGGGGGTACCGGCCTACCTCCCGCTGCCTAGACAAACGTAAGATGGAACATGCACGGTCATCATAGCGGACGGACATGACAACAAGCAGTAACTATAGTATCATGAATACTTTCTATCAACTGTTATCCTATCGATGCAACACCATTCGGCTTACGTGGAATAACACTGCTATCTGCACACAGCAAATACACCACTGCTGATCTCACCTTGATTCCTCGAACAATCACCATCACTGATAGAACAATTAAGTTACAATTCTAATGTCACGAAGCACATTCAACATCTTTAATAATAAGCTCTACCTTATCATTTACAGCGTCATGCATGTTGATGTAATGACTGACAAACTGTTGCCTTGCCTGCGTAATTAATAAACCAAACCAGTAACTGCTACACACTGTAAAGCACATCGTTCGGCCTATTTTATTTACACACCACTCGCTGTGGAATACGGCTTGTTCCGTCAGGTAACACATTACATTGCTAATCGATAAAGCCTACTTAAATATGCAAACCGCCAACTGTAACGGATAACTCTACGCGACAACTCAATTTTGCGACGGAAATTAATTCATTCCGGGAACTCAGCAACGCATCACGACAACAGTAAAATAATAGAATAAGTATTCAACTAACCTGTGATTGAAGAATCACAACCTTGACTGCAGATGTCCGCACTGGCCCCCTCTCTTAACACAGTATACGTAATAATGGAAACTAAATTTAATAGCACATACTAAAACAAGTCTAGACGTCCACATAAAACGTGATGTGTGGGTCTGCTTACTTTATAAAATGAAGTTTTTAAGGGTGAGACGTACAGAACTGTAAAGTATGAAGGGAAAAACAATATCAAGTAATCGGTTCTTGTATTAACGCCATCTTGAAGTAATCTTAATTCCCCCCTGGAAACCCTAAAATTTCCCCCTAGGGGGGAATTCCCCACCGGTTGAGAACCACTGCTCTATGAAATACCGTTTCTTCTTGTAACGTGTTTGTTGTGCGGCTATCTCATTATGAGTCACAGATTTCTTATATTGCCATCAATACGCTTGATATCTTTATTTCTTCTTCTTCTTCTTCTTCTTCCTCTTCTTCTTCTTCTTCTTCTTCTTCTTCTTCTTCTTCTTCTTCCTTCTTCTTCCTTCTTCTTCTTCTTCTTCTTCTTCTTCTTCTTCTTCTTCTTCTTCTTCTTCTTCTTCTTCTTCTTCTTCTTCCTTCTTCTTCTTCTTCTTCTTCTTCCTTCTTCTTCCTCCTCCTTCTTCTTCTTCTTCTTCTTCTTCTTCTTCTTCTTCTTCTTCTTCTTCTTCTTCTTCTTCTTCTTCTTCCTTTCTTCTTCTTCTTCTTCTTCTTCCTTCTTCTTCTTCTTCTTCTTCTTCTTCTTCTTCTTCTTCTTCTTCTTCTTCTTCTTCTTCTTCTTCTTCTTCTTCTTCCTTTTCTTCTTCTTCTTCTTCTTCTTCTTCTTCTTCTTCTTCTTCTTCTTCTTCTTCTTCTTCTTCTTCTTCTTCTTCTTCTTCTTCTTCTTCTTCTTCTTCTTCCTTCTTCTTCTTCTTCTTCTTCTTCTTCTTCTTCTTCTTCTTCTTCTTCTTCTTCTTCTTCTTCTTCTTCTTCTTCTTCTTCTTCCACCCGTTATCTCCCATTGATACATATAATCTATACCTCCTATCCTTGGCTATCCCATGCAGCTCGGTCCATGTCTTCCCCTTATTATTTACGTCTGTTTCTAAATCTCTTCTCCGTGTGTGTTTATGTCTTCTCACTATTTGTTTTGACCCGTGGATTCCAGACAGAGGCCTTCCTAGTTTTGCTATTCTTAAATTTTCTCAGTGTATGCCCTATTCAATGCCAGAGTCTTTTGTCTTGGTTTTCTGGTGTGTGTCTAGTTATCTCCATGACATCCACATTGGCGAGTCTGTAATACCATTTTATTCCTTCTATTTTGCGCAGGCACCAATCAGTGAATGCGTGTAGTTCATTTGTAATAGATTTATTTGTTCTCTGTTTCCGGTCCATACTTTTGTATTGCTGTAATGTTAGAATATGCTTACATAGAACCGTTTTGGCGATGCTCCTTATATCACCATTTCCAGTTTCATGGTAATGTAAATGGGAATTACCTTGTGTAATAAATCAAAGCACTGACGTTTAATGTAGGAAAGAGCGTACTGAAATGTTATGTGAAATATTCACTGCGATATGGCATGAATGGGAACTGGCACATGAGGTCGAACTTTGGGCAAGCCAGATGTGGATTCTCAAACGAATGTTACGAATACCTTGGACTGCCAGAGTAATAGAATAACAATTGTCTGGACAATAAACGTAGAGCATCATGCTCAACTATGGGAAAAAGAGAAACAGCGTTCTTTGGACATATAACGAGAAAAGAGACATCGGAGACATCGTGATGCTTGGGAAGATTAGCGGTAGAAAAGTCAGACGCAGACCGTGCGAAATAATATTTGCTTACTTAAGCAAGGGCATGAATGAATATCATTAACAGAATTGATTACAAACACCGAGGGAACGATGTGTACAGGCACGTGGAGTAGGTGGCATAGAGGAATGTCGTCAACAGAATTGATCCCAAACACAGATGGAACGATGTATGTAGTGGTGGAGCAGGCATAGCAGATGACATAGAGCAGTGGTTCTCAACCGGTGGGGAAATCCCCCCCCCCCCCGAAGGGGGAATTTTAGGGTTTTCAGATGGAAGGGGGGGGGGGTCTAAGATTATTTCAAGATTGCATTAATACAAGAACCAGTTCTTCTTCTTCTCCTTTCGTTCGCCTGAAATATGTTTATAACTGCAATGTTGTCTCTTGTATGAATCTAACAGTCTTTTTTAGTTCACTCAGCGGTCCATAGAGTTTATCTTCCACTGTTGTCTCTCTAGGCCAGAAGGTTTGCCTGGATATGTTGTAGTTTGGGCAATCCTGGAGTATGTACTCTGCTGTCTGAGACGCCAAATCACATGTGCACATGGCTGAGTCACCAATCTTGAATTTTGTGTACATGTGGTTGCGTAATCTATTGTGTCCTGTTCTGAGGAGCAGGAAAAAGGACCTGTTCTGGTCTGTCCATAACGTGGTAGTCGTCTTGAGTAAAGTTTGGTGGCCTTCTGACTGATTTGATCATTCTTTTCTTTTGGTGGTATGTAATGGGCACATCAGGCTGTTCTTCTTTTGCTCCTTCCTTAGCCAATCGATCAGCTCTGTCATTACCGGGGACTCCACAGTGGGATGGTATCCACTGTATGGTGACCTTACGCTGACTGCTAAGTTCAGAAATTAGTGTCCTTAGAACTGGCAATTTCCCAGACAGGGGCGCCTCTATTACGGATTTTGCATCTGTCAATATCACCACAGGTTGTGTACCATTGCTGGTATTTTGTAATTTCTCTGTGGCTATCTTGATTGCCTCAATTTCAGGGTCATAGTTATGGCAGTACTTTCCTGTTGGAACTCTGTCCGTGTCTCTAGTATTATTTGGGTATTCTATGTACACTCCAGCTCCTCCATTTCGAACAGCATTTTCTGCTGACCCATCTGTGTAGACTAGGATCCAGAGATCCTGTGGGTATTCGTCATCAAGGAAGCTGAGAGTGGCTGTTCTGCGCTGTACACTGTTCTGCTCTTCCTTGTCAAATATTCCTCTCACGTTTGTCTGGATTTGTAGCGATAGTCTATGTTCATCTTTCCACGGGGTTCGCTCTAGAATAGTTGTCAGCGGGATACCAACTGTGGGAAGATCGATGGTTTCTCTGCAGAGTTGTTTGGCTGGTGGATGAAACTACTTCTTTTCAACCACCCATAGTTAAGTTTTCAAGTCGGTTCTTCATAGGATGGCCTGGCAAGCTGAGGAACATTTCTGCTTGTATTAGTGTTTTTGTATCTCTGTCTCTGCGTTCTCTTAGAGCAGTGTCTCTCAACCTTTTTTCATCACCATATTTTCAGAACATCATACCCCCCCCCCTCCCCTTCCTATCAAAAATGTGGCCTGTGTCCCCTTCAACCGTATTTCAGAACGTCATCCCCCCCCTTCATATTTCCTATCTAAAAAATCCCCCCACCCCTACACAGTATACGTAAAAATGTAAGGTAAATTTAATAGCACATACTAAAACAAGTCTAGACATCCACATAAAACATGATTTGTGGGTCTACTGACTTTATAAAATGAATTTTAGAATTTACTTAACTGTAGAGTAGGAAGGGAAAACAATATCAAGTAATCGGTTCTTGTATTAACGCGATCTTGAAATGGTCTTCATTCCCCCCCCCCCCCCCCTGGAAACCCTAAAATTCCCCCCTGGGGGGGGGGGGGGGTGGGAATTCCCCACCGGTTGAGAACCACTGTCTTAGAGCTTATGTCCTCACCCATTTTCTCCATTGCTACTACAGGGGGTTGATGTCATCCCTCCTGTGATGACTCTGAGAGCTTGATTTTGCACCTTGTCCAGCTCCTGTAATGTGGTTTTGATGCTGAACACTACGCAGTTGACCCTTATTCCAAGCGTGGTCGTATGCTCTGTTGATAAACTTTGCTAAGTATTTTCCCACTGGCTCCCCAAGTGGTTCCACTTAGCTTTCTCAGGAAGATCTTCTTTTTTGATGTGTTTTTTCTCCATGTCAGCCAGTCGTCGAATGTTACACCAAGTATGTGGTTCTTTATCTTCTTTTAGGGTGGCCACCATATTGCTACTGAGAGCTGTAGTATACATCTGGTGAATGGGCGGATAGATGATGTGGAGCACCACTCTATTTACCCTTTCTCCGATACAAAAAGGGATCATTCAGATAAATGGAACACAGAACCAGTTATTTGATATTGTTTTTCCCTCTAACTTTACGGTTCTGTACTTCTCGCCCTAATGAAATTCGTTGTATAACATAAGTAGGCCCGCAAATCACTTTTATGTAGATGTCTAGACTGTTCTAGTATGTGTTATTAAATTTAGCTTCCATTTTTATGTTACTGTGTAAAGGCGGGGGGGGGGGGGGCGCGTGGGCAAAAAAGGTTGAGAACCACTGACATCGAGGAATGTTATCAACAGAATTGATCCCAAACCCGAGGGAACGATCTATGTAGTGGTGAAGTAGATAGAACAGATGCAGCAGGTGGCATGAAGAAATTTCATCAACAGAAACTGATCCAAACACCGAGGACGATGTGCGTAGAAGTGGAGTAGGTAGAGCAGTGGAGTAAGTGATCCCAAACAACCGCATGACCGATGTGTACAGTGGTCAAGTATGTTGAGCAGATGGAGAAGGTGACATGAACGAATGTCATCAACAGAATTGATCCCAAACACAGAAGGAACGTGTGTGTAGTGGTGGAGCAGGAGGAGCATATGACATAGAGGAATGGCATGAACAGAATTGATCCCAATCACCGAGGGAACAATGTAAGTATAGGAGGAGGCAAGCACAGCAGGTGGGCTAGTGGCTTAGAGGAGTGTCATCAACATAATACATCTGATGCACCGAGGGAACGATGTGTGCAGAGAATTCAACGCTTATGCGATTTAACAAACATGTGGTCATGATAATGATTCCTACCCGGTCTACTGGAATTAGAAGCATATGTTATACTTCTTTGTCCCTCAACTGTAACCTGGACAAGTAAAAATGCATGTTACATCGACTTCGACAAAATTCTTGGAGACCTAGTACTATGACTACAATCATGACATGACGCTGGTGAATAATTATAATTGTGAGTGTACCGATGAGTATAATAATGACTATGTTAATATTGATACGTAATATACTTTGAGCCGGCTTCGTGGCTTAGAGGTTATGACTTTTCTCCGTAATCTCGTATACTCTCGTCGGTGACGTGATGACGGTGAGAATCAGCAGTAGTGGTTCGAATCGCATCGGTAACTTACGGGGTATGTGGAGCCGGCCGCACAGAAAGCAATGGCAAACTACTGAGCGTAATCTTGCCAAGAAATCAACATACAGCTGAAAGATGCTGGTGTTGACAGCGATGTCCTGTAAACGGATTGCCAAAAAAAATATAAAAAATAAAAAAAGTATACTTTGGCCGCTAGGCGTATATCCTTTAAGATGAACAGTGTTTAACACTTTGATAACACAAACATTTCAAATACTGTTATTGTGCAAAAAATCCAAAAAAGCACAATACAATAATGATGATTGGTGTAAAAATTGTTAGAATGATTAAAACTGCGGTGCATAAAACCGTATAGAAAATTGTTTGTTGTCGTGTAATCAACAACAAGATTTAGTTCAACAAGAAACTAGTTTCGTTATGATCTATTGCGTCGAATGTGCATCCTTTTCACGCGCCGTTGTTTTAAGCAGTTTATAATTATCATAAAGATTGTAGGATCAAAGAACAATGACATGATTTTGTGTTTTATTATTAACGTTTTCTTCCTTCTTCCTGTAATGAGGACAACAAATAAACATCTTTTGTCATCCCATACAACTCTCTTCATGTCTTCTGCATATTTACAATCTGTCTCTAAGTCTCTTCTCTGTGTGGTTTTAGGTTTCACTCTATTTCTTTTATCCCGTGAGTTTCAGAGAAATTATTTTCCCCATATTATTAACATATTTCCTTAAGTTGTGTGCTGCCAGGTCGCACATTTTAGCGTCATCTCTTTATTCCCTTGCATTTGTTTATTTCTCTTGATGGGCCGGATGGGGTTAGGTACTCTCATATTAAGAACATAAATAATTTCGGATTGGGGCAGATGGCTTTTTGTATCAACCTATGCATGAAACGGCAGAATTTACCCTCGGATTGGTTGCACACACCTAGTCGCACTCCCAAAGCCAGGTAAGAATCAATCAAAACTTAACGGATACGGAAATCATAACCCTGAAAACACATTTGCCAAAGAGGATAGTAGCATGCAGGCTACGCCATCAATTGGAAAGTCGTAACCTGCCTCCCTTGGTCTCCGACTCCCTGGCCAGGTGTTAACGACATTGTTCGTATCCCGTATATCTACGTGGGGAAAACAGCAGCTGCGAGATTCGGCAGCGGATCGTGTCACGCTGATAACTTACGGGGGTATGTGAGCCGGCCGGTTCAGAAAGCAATGGCAAACTACAGAACCTAAATATTTACTATAACTATTAAATAGTTCGCCGGTCCCGGAGTGTCTGGTTGGTCATGCATCGAAGTACACTTGTTCCTGTAGCGAGGCGCCGTCGTCATTTGTGAGTGACAGGTTCGATTCCTGCTTCAAATATTATGTTGTCTAGTGCGTCGTCTAATTTCTTCAACTTCCTTCTTCTCCTTCTGTGAGCGCCGGACATGCTGTGTGTGTTTGTTTGTGAACTGTCTTGGTGGCCTCAAAGGGTTCTCAAATTGATTTTCTGTGTAATACTGAATGTAAAAAAATCTTGCCTAGTACATCAACAGCAGCTGAAAAAATTCTGGTGTTGACTGCAACGTCCTGTAAGGGATATGCAACATAAAAAATCTGCTTCCCAAAGGGCTTGGGAGCTACCGGCCTAGGACACTTAAGCCAATGAGGCAACATTTGCAGTTGATGTCTATGAGGGCTTCCAGTATAAATAAGAGACATTTTCGTGACACTTGACCTGGAGGATGTGTATAACAGGATCAGGTATGATCGGTTGATATACACACTGTTGGACATGGAGGTTTGCCCTTGGATTGTCAAATGGATGTCGGCAGTACTTTATAAGCGTACAACTTCACTGCGCATGGTTTCCTGGACTTCTGACCCTTGTAACTATTACACCTGGATTGCCACAGGGATCTATCTGCCTTGCCCCCAGTTCTCTTTAATGTATACACCAGCAAAGTCGCAGCTATGGAGACACCAGGTGTGGGGTAGAATCTTGACATTTGCAGATGATGTCCTGATCTACAGACTGTTAAGAGACATTGGCAAGTTTGGCTGAAGACTTACAAACGGCAGTGAACAGGGTGGAGGAGTGGTGCGGGACCGCAAGGGCCGTTATAAATCCAGAAAATGCATCGGTTGGTGGTGTTACCTGGATAACCGAATCGTGAAGGTAGATGTCCCATTTGGCTTAAAGCTGATCCCATTAATTAAGTATAATCTGATTGATCAACAATAAGTCAATGCTGGGTTTCACGGCTCAAACTTAACAGGAACTCATAACTGCAATGGATCCATAACGATGAAGGAATGATGCGGTAAACGAGTGTGAGAAAATGAGAAACATCGCTGTTTATTATGCAGCCTGACATACAGTAAATGTACTCACATCAAATAGTCCTCTACCTGGCCTGTGACACCAGGCCGGCGGTAGAATGAATAATTAACTATCTATGCTTCTGTACTAACTGTTATTCCTCCTCAAGCTTTCGTCGCCTTTATTCCTCCTTTCGTCTACCCATCTAGTTATGACGCTGTAAGAATCAGTGTGTCTAGGTGATCTCTGTTCATAGTGGCTTCAGTTGACTGGAGGCATTCCTCGACATGATCAGTGCTTCATTGCTTGATCTACACCTGTCATTCATCTCCTATTCTTCTATCAACATAGTTCTCCACTTTCTCCAGATATGCCAGTAGCTATCCTTGTGTTCCAATGAGTCCACTGCCAATTCTCCAGTAGTCGCACTAATTCTTCTCCAACTAAGAAACGCGACCGATCACATTCATGTCACACAACGTATATCTCCGTTGTCAAGTTTTCGTTGTCCCGTGAACGTGGCCGTGACGTCCTACTGGTCGTGCACTGTCCACTGCACTGTCCACTGCAGTTTGCTTTGCGTTTATCCTTTGGTTCTCTGTAAGGTGTGCTTTTTCCCACTGCTTTATGGCACATGTATTATATTGAATGGATGTCCTCTTAGTAGAGAGAGAGAGAGTAAATTGAAATACTTGGGTATCACCTTTGTAAGGTGTGTGTCATTTAGGGATCATGTGAAGGGTTTGGTGGTAAAGGCTGGTGAGGGACGTAATTCACTGATGGCGACGGCAGCAACTGATAAAACACAGGATGCGATACAGGCTCTTTCAGCAGTTAATACATTAGTCATTGAGTATGGTTTGGGGCTGCTGACAATATCAAAGAACCAGCTAGAAAGGTTGTAACACATACAGAATGCGTCCATGCGGATGATCCTGAGATGCACACAAGACACACCAATTAAATGCATGAGTATATCCTGACACTACCAACAATGGCAGACAGGCATAGGGTCCTACAAGCAACTGGTTCCTAAGAGGTGACGCTGATAGGGATCGCCGTCTGTATGGTCAAGAGTCATAGACTGAGAAGAGACACGTCCTGGATGACACAGGCAGAAATACCTACACGCCAGGTGTGTGATCTAGAGACCATCATTCAGAAAAAAAGGAGTGGGATAAAGTACCGGAAGACATGTCGGGGTGGTACAATGTAATAGTCTCACTGGATCGTGAGTGCAGAGAATGGGCAGCGGGCCTCACAGAGTTTGAGGTGCAACTACTTATCCATCGCAACACACATAAAGGTGACATAGTGATCTACACCCATGGGTCAATGATGAGAAACAGACGTAGTGGTTGGGTTTAATACAAAAGGCTAATGGACGATGCTTGAAAAAGGAGACACTACCATGATGAATGTCATATAGCACATATAGCATATGACAGGCGTGTAGAGAGTTAACTGATGTGCACGAACATCAGGGAACAAAAATAGAAATAGTAATGAGATTAATGCACGATGTAGCACTACAAATACACAAGTGCTACGTCATCAAGTCGCGTTGATTAACAACGCGATTGTCACTTAGGGCACACTTCACCTTCAGCCTTCACACAGAACAGACGCTGTCTGCTATTATGCAGAGATCTGACGATCTGTAGGCGTTTCGTCACATAGGACGCATCCTTCGCCTGGTGCCAGTCCAATCCGGTTTCATCATCCATCAACATATACACTTACTTTCCTTTCAGTGTAGGGATTACTGTATCGAGAAGGTGTCCAGCCGGACATCTCCTTCCTGACAGACTCATCAATTCATCAATCCCTTAACCCATGGACTGATCAATTACACACATTAACAAACTATATGCCCATAATGAATTATACTCCTGATAATTCATTACTATAGCATTAACCAAGGAGAACTCATGACTTGTTACACTTAAATAACAAAATCATATCACAGCCATAGTGTCAGGTCTGGGATCCCTGCCCCAGATCCTGAGTTGCCCTTGTATTCACTGACTATCTTTCAGGTCAGTCATACCTGTGCCGGTCGAGCACAGCTGTGGTGGCCATCCACCATTACACTTTCCACAGCTACGGTGGGTCCCGTGTACCTTGCCCCGTGACGACTTAAGTCACGTCATCCAATGTAGCAAACCTCCAGACTCCACTTCCAAATTCTGGCTCCACCTTTTTTGGGGGGTGGTTATCCCCTTCATATACTACTACTTCACGGCAGTACTCCCAGTACTCCATGAACCGAGTCAGGGTTCCAGAAGAGTAGAATATTAGAGACAGAAACGGTTAGGTTCAAACCTCGATCTATCTAGACACCACGGCCTCGAATTACGGAGTGCCGCTTCACCCTCGATCGGGTATGTTCACTCTTCGGATCTGCACGATCGCATTGGGTCGGACCTATTACCTATCGGGTTGGGGGGTACCGGCTACCTCCCGCTGCCTAGACAAACGTAAGATGGAACATGCACGGTCATCATAGCGGACGGACATGACAACAAGCAGTAACTATAGTATCATGAATACTTTCTATCAACTGTTATCCTATCGATGCAACACCATTCGGCTTACGTGGAATAACACTGCTATCTGCACACAGCAAATACACCACTGCTGATCTCACCTTGATTCCTCGAACAATCACCATCACTGATAGAACAATTAAGTTACAATTCTAATGTCACGAAGCACATTCAACATCTTTAATAATAAGCTCTACCTTATCATTTACAGCGTCATGCATGTTGATGTAATGACTGACAAACTGTTGCCTTGCCTGCGTAATTAATAAACCAAACCAGTAACTGCTACACACTGTAAAGCACATCGTTCGGCCTATTTTATTTACACACCACTCGCTGTGGAATACGGCTTGTTCCGTCAGGTAACACATTACATTGCTAATCGATAAAGCCTACTTAAATATGCAAACCGCCAACTGTAACGGATAACTCTACGCGACAACTCAATTTTGCGACGGAAATTAATTCATTCCGGGAACTCAGCAACGCATCACGACAACAGTAAAATAATAGAATAAGTATTCAACTAACCTGTGATTGAAGAATCACAACCTTGACTGCAGATGTCCGCACTGGCCGCGAATATAGACATCAAAATTACATCAGCCTGTTGGCTGCGATCTATTCACGCTGAGGTTTGGTGGGCGACTGACCACGACAAAGTCAGTGCGCCTTCCACTCGCCTACACGGGCCACGTGACTTTCATGATTCATGAAGAAAACCAGAGTCACGATAAGTTCCACCAACCCGTGCTGCCTGAAGCACTCGTGAACTTAGAGCTATTTCCCACGTACGCACTTAAGGGAACATTCTAGATTTTTCTATAAATAACTAGAATAGCTCCGCCCCGCACTACGTTTCTAGGGAAATCCCCTATTAAATGATATTAATTTCAAGGGAGACCAACGCCTCGCACTCCCTTCAAAGGGCTATTATGCAGAGATCTGACGATCTGTAGGCGTTTCGTCACATAGGCCCCCACTTAAGATGGTCGACCCTGTCGAACTCACTAGCCAAAGATCGGTCTGAACTCTGAACCTCTACTCTATTTGGATTTCCAGGAAAAGACGTTCCATAACGTTAACTTTCCCTGGGGAGATCCACCAGAATGGTATGGATGCTGGATCACCAACCACCGCCTCAAACATACGTTATCTCCAGCGATTAGGCCCGAAACGTAACGGCCTGGTGATTGGCTTCCAGGATCTGTCTACACTGGACTGCTCCGCATCCACCTGGTGTAGGCCATCGGTTACTTTACTGAGGGTTCGTTCGTCCCTTCCGACAATAGGATTTCTCCTATCCCGACTCGGCATCACCCTCGTGGACTGTTCGCGGATGTCGACCGAAATGAATGGTCGCTTACTCCCGGTTCGTCTGGAGTACCCTTGCTCCTGCCTTCTCTCCCGCGAGTAAGGACAGTGAGCCTGTCGGCGTATCGAGTCACCCGACGATCCCGTCGTGCCAGATGTGACTTCGCCGGTCCGACCTCGATTCCCAGTGTGCTTAACACCATGGGCCTCTTCCCGACGGAGCCTGTTCGCCCTATCTACGGTTGAACGCTCAGGAGACCGCAGACCCTCCCCACAGGATGTACTGCGTAGGACTGAGTCTTCCTCGCCCTCGTCTGGACCCAGAACCGAATCTAGCGCGATGGTAGTCGCACTACTTTGTGGAGAAACTACCTCGGACCTCTCCAAATTCTGAAGGAGAGTACAATGGAACTTACGCAATTCCCCGCGGACCTTCACCTCATACGTGGATCGGGACATTATCCGCTCCACAGGAAAAGGGCCCTGCCATCCGAGTTCGAATTCCGCCCCCTCGATTGGGAGAAGCGCGAGAACCCTATCTCCAATCTGCAGAGATAAACCGTTTTCGGTCCTGTGCTTTGGTGCTGCCAGACCACACTTTGGGCACGACCGGATATATCTCCGCACGTCGCCTGTCATTCCAGGCCAGTGGTAGTGGCTGGAAAGACACTGGACTGTTGCCCCTACCTCCTTATGTCCGGTTAAGGATAAGGTATGCACTCTATGTATCAAGCGGGATCTGTAGTCAGTAGGGACTACCATCTGACCGTACTGGCTATCCCCTTGCCCGGCTCTACGATAAAGCAACCGGTTTTCTACATAGAACTGACCCGGAGTTGGCGGGACAGAACTTTGGGACACCTCCAGTAAGTAAGGACGCAAAGTCTGGTCCCTACTTTGAGCACTGCTCACTAACCTCGCAAGAGAATGGTCTATTTCCTTACCACACTGCCTTTTTCCATCCTTAGCCCTGGCCTGCCTAGCGCTCACTAGACAATGTTCCCTGGGGTCCCCCAGGAATACATGCGGACGACCGAGGATCAAAGGGTAAATAGGATCAGGCAGCACAGCCGCCTGGATGCTACCCGTAACGTACCTGCACCGAATGTCAATCCGAGCAATCGGCAAGTCCATAGCTACGGAGCTCCTCATGGCCAGCTGAAATTCTCTTGTCTCGCCGGTGAGCTGCCCTGGGCTCACAAGGTGGGATGAGATTACAGCTTCAAACTGTAATCCTGTATCGTATAGACATTCCACCTGCTTCCCATTCACCTCTATCGTTTCGATCACAGGTGATTTCTCAGACTTTGGTTTCCTCCCGACCCTTAGGTGTGGTCTCGCTAGGTCTACCCCTAATAGAGGCGAGACACGCAAAGTGCAAGTCCTTTGGCTTCCTCAGACAATCTATAGTATTATGGGAAGGAGACTTACAGTGCTTACACCACCTCTTACTCCACTTCCGTTTTGGGGAGGCGGGAGGGCTTTGCTTATCGGGTTTCTTACCAGAGTCTTTTACCACAGGATCTGCTACATTGGATGATTCTTTGGGACCTTTGGTCTTGGGCTTCTGATCAAGCCCCCTCTGCCTTTTCTGTGACTCAGTCTGACTGGAATCCCCAGTCTCACCATAGACTTCCACATACCTTTCAGCTAACTTATTTACTATGTCTAGCCTTTCCGCCCCAATTTTCCCCTAAGAAATTCCTTAAAGGCTTGGACATCTGCATCTTCATTTGATCCACCACCATCAACTCTCTCAGACTCTCATAATCCTCTTTGAAATTGGCCAACGCCATCCATTTCAACAGGTATGAGTTCAGCCTCACACTGTAGGCCGAGAAACATCTCACCTGGTTCTCTCTTGGAAGTTCTGAACCTCCGCCTGTAAGCATGGGCTGTCATTTCGAATCTTTTCAAAAGAGCCGATTTCAGGGTGGGATAATCATTTTCCCATCCCTGGGGGAAGACGCGCATACACTTCGTACGCGGTGCCACGGAGGTCCTTGTGAAAGCTTGAGATTCCAACGCTCAGGCTCTAAGCCCATAGTTTACACATTGCCTCGAACTTCTCTAAGAATTGATCTATCTTCTCTTGGTCCGGTTCAAATGGTGGAAACGGCCATTTCATAGCATGGTAAGCTGGTCTGCTGGCTACTGATGAGCTAGGTAAAGCTACTCCACCTACTGCTCCCTCAGAATCACCAACAGATTTAGCCTCTACCTCAAGTTGCTTCATACGGAACTCATGTTCCATTTCCAACTTCCTAGCATCCAATTTCTTAGACTCTAGGTCAGCTGCAAGTTTTTGTGACTGTTGGTCTGCCACCAACTTTTGCTCTTCAAGTGCTACCTTTCGAGCTTCAAGCTCAATTTCTGACCTTCTTCTCTCCCTCTCCTCTGCTCTGAAGTTTCTCTCTACTTCCAGTACATAGGCTTTGAACTCCTCACCGTCCAATCCCATCTCAGTTGCAGATGCCCGCACCTTAGCTAAATCTAAAGTACGAGTAGCCATGCTTAGTGTACCTTAGTATCAGTATAGATATGCAATCCCCAATCACAATGCTACTGTACTTCAACCAACACTGTAACTATGTATCTATACTAACTTAACTAAATGTCTGTCCACGTCGAAGAGAAAGGTATCAGTAGCCCTACTCGTCAAGTAGACAATAGGTATAGGACAGATGACACTATAACCTATTCCTACGAGATGTCAGAACAAAGAGAAGATCCCGGACAGCAGATCTACACCGACATTATTATATTCAAGGCATTAGAACGCTCGACATTTCATCGATCGACAACATTAGCGCTCAGATAGACATGTTCACGTTCAGCCACAAACTTTATCAAGCGCCGGACATCCATGTCGGGTGCTGATCCGTAAGGATATGGCCATTTAGTCTCGACCGCCGATTGACCATGTTGGGCGAACGTCATGGCTTGACGGCCGGTGGCCGTTAGCGCCGGTGTCTCCACACACACACACACTAGAAGGTACTTGACACAACACGGATACACCAGGGCCGAGTGGTAGGAGGTTGTGGCAGGAGCAGAGTTCTGTTAGTGAAAGCTGAGAATGACCTGAGGGTTGCCGGCTGCAGACTTGGCTTGTAACTGCGAAGAACACAAGTCTCCGGGTGAGAATAAACTTCACCACATCATTATCGTGCTTCCTTGGCTTGTTCCTCGGTGTTTGTCCTTTGGTCGTGCTGTGCAGGTATGAACGCAGTGTGCCGACCCACAGGCCTGGGCGAGTAATCCAGGAGATTCTCCACGGCATCACAGTAAACTCCAGGACAACGAACCGCACCATTACTTCATCAAGAGAAGAGACTGCGAGAACGCTTCTCCGCTCCTTGAGAATGACAATCAGGGTCATCCCATGCAACTCCTTTCGTGTCTTCCACTATTTTAAATCGCTTTCTTTTATTATCTTCTCGTTGTGCTGTTAGGTTTCACTCTATTTGAGCGCGTCCTGCATATGAGACTACTACCTAGCATGAGAATGAAGGTGGTAGCAGTAACAAGAGCCTGAAGCCTTTTGATGGTTAGAGGAGTCAACTGAAACACACATTGCATTCATTACGGACTCAAGGAATATGCGAAGTAAGGTCGAGAAAGGAATGTTTCGTGTGGAAGGAAAAGTCGCTTAAAGTTGACAGGGTCGACTTCATTGCACCGGGTTTTATCCCATATGGCTCGGTCTCTTTCCGCAGAACAGAAATCGTCTCACAAAGCACGAACTCCGTAGCTTTTAGCGACGACCCACAGGAGTCTCCGAAACATTTAACTCGTAAACCGAAGGACGCGGCCCGGAATCGAACCCACAACCTTCGGAGCACGAGTCAAACGGCTTTGACCACTTCACCACAGAGACTCCCATCACAGAGAGATCACTTCGACACAGAGACTCGTGTGGAATGTCTTTCCTCGCTTCAGAAGGTAACAGCTGTATTTATTTCTTGCCCTGGTTATGCGGGAGTGAGATGGGAATAAACAGGCTGATAGGCTGGCAGAGGATGCACCACTTGGTGGTATATTACCTATGGCCAAGCGAGAGGTGTTCGGGTGCTGTAAGATAACATGGAGAAGGCGGTGGAACAGATTGAGAACCCGTATGTGGAAATAATGATATGCCGGCATTTAGAAGAATCTCAAAACTGATAGGAAGACCAGAATAACTTTCAATCACAAAGCGATGGGAACGAATAGTAGTATGACTCTTTGCTTGCTGTTGAACAAGGGGACGAAGCACGTAAGGGAATGTCCTAAATGCGGTGATTTCGGTTCTTAGCTCAACTCAGCTCAAATCAACACTTCATGGAACTCAAGTTAGTGATTATGACATATATTTTAGTCCTTTATTCTACACAGAAACCAGTTAATAAATGTCTTTAGTCTATTAGTAACTGTTTTATTTATTTATTATTATGTCTAATAGTCTGGTCATTGCAGGATCCGTTTTGTCGAAACCCAGAATGTGCACTGTTTGCCAATAGCATCCAGCATCATAACGCACCCACTTATTTTTCGCACCTTATTCAGACATAATTGGCTTACCACATTATTCATCAGGTTCCGTTCTCTCCCGATATGACTTCTGGAGATACTTTGCTGTTTCCCAAACTGAAATTCCCACTGAAAGAGACCCGATTTCAGTCACAAGAAGACTGTATGGTGAAAGCGACTGCCACAGTGTACTCCATTCCCAAAGAAACTTTCTTGAAATGTTTCCATCAATAATGGGACCGCTAGAAAACACGTGTACACTCCACAGCGGATTTGCGTCCAAAGGGAATTGGTTTTCAGAACTCGACGTAAGTAACTGCACTATTTTTCACGGACCAAAGACAGGATGCTTTATGAACTGGCCTCGCATTACATAACTATAATACAACCAGGGTTTTCCTATGTTAAATGTTTTGCATTCAACATGACGGGGATCGTTGTTGTCATTTCATTAGTTGTTCAAGGATAACGCCATCATTATGGATTACACTATAGACAACGTACACAAAGAACACTTGTACACGTCTTTAAAACATTGGGCGTATGGTGCTAGACCCATAGATTTAGAAATTAGTCAGTTTTCTGTGGGCCATGTAGTCCATATCACACCCGCCGCCTTTACTTCCTAAACATTTTTGCGTCCGTCAGATGTTAATGTTTTCTCACACTGAGATTTAGTTCTTATACTCCAGATCCCATAGAGAAAACGCGGGACAAATTCTTTTATAGGCTGATCAAAGACCAAGTCCCTGGATACACAAGCACACAGCTGAAAATGGCTCGTTATAAGGTAAAAGTGGCTGGTCTTGGTATCTCCAAGGAGTGGGAAGAAGAAGGTGAGATACCTGGGTTTACTTCCATTGCATTACTACTAGGCAAGGCAGGTTTCCTCCCTGACAATCTATCCCCCTGGTTAAAATGATTTCCCAACCAAGTGTCATTACATAAAAGGTACACTTACACAATAATGTACAACTGGAACTTAAATAAAAATTACGATAGAATTATGAGTTAAAACAAACTACCTCTGCGTTTATTTTCTATTAAGATATATTCTTTAAAACATAATGGTTTGTGACATGATGATAGCCGTATGAAAGAAAAGTTTTACACCCACATGCATGAATTAATACATAACTGATATTTATCTTTGTAGAACGACTTCAGGATTACAGGTGAGGTATTGCCCTAAATTAGCCGAGTCAGTGTTCTGAGCGAGTGTTAGTCTTTCCTCCACCAGGTCTCTCCGTTGACACTGAACAAGAAACTGTAACCCTGTGCTCTGGTTGAGAGCTTGGGGTAGATGATCAAGCATGTGTAATTTCTTAGATTACACATATACACTCATATATATCATCATCATCATCATCATCAAGTGCCGTGCAGGCTGGCGTAGGCGTTCATGGCTCTCCATAGATCTCGGTCTTTGGTTTTCTGGATCAACTCTGCTGCTGATATTCCTCCATGCCACCGTATCAATCCATCCAGCATCACTTCTCTTGGTCTACCTCTGCCTCTCTTCCCCTCGATCTTTCCAGTTGTTACGATGTTCTCCAATGCCTCTCTTCTCATCACATGACCGAGGAAAGCTGTTTGTCTCTGTCTTATTGTTGTATATAATGTTCTAGTTTCATTAGCCTGTTTCAGGCAGTCGTCGTTAGTTACTCTGGCGGTCCAAGGAATTCGCAACATTCGTCTCAGGAACCACATCTCTGTTGCTTCTAATTTCTTCTTAATTTGTTCATTTACATTCCAAGATTCACTGCCATACAGCAAAACTGGTTCTACATAGCATTTCAGCACTCTCTTTCTTACATTCAGTGATAGTGACTTATTGCATAAGATACTCTTCATTTTATGAAATGCGGCTTTTGCCTGCCCTATTCTGCTCCTAATCTCTGTTGTACATCTTCCATCTGATGTTATAAATGCCCCTAGGTATCTAAAATTATCAACTTGGTTAAGGATTTTCCCTTCTATTTCTATGTCACATTTTGGTGTCACCATTTTCTTTGATATTACCATTGTTACTGTTTTCTTGATATTCAAGTAGAGTCCTTTCCTTGCACTCTCTGTTACTACAACGTCTAATAATTGTTGTAGGTCTGTTGAATTATCCGCCACCAATACTGTGTCATCTGCATAGCGTATATTATTTATATTATAACCTCCAACTAGTATTCCTGGCATCTCTTTGATCTCTCTCATTATTACTTCGCTATACAGGGAGAAAAGATCTGGTGACAAGACACACCCTTGTCGTACTCCTAGCTTTATCTGTTCGTAACTACCCTCTTTATTTCCCATTTTAATTGCTGCTACTTGGTTCCAGTAAATATTCTTTATTATTCTTAAATCTTTTCCATCAGTGTTGATATCTTCCAACATTTTAATCAGTTCATCATGTTTTACTTTATCAAATGCCTTAGTATAATCTATGAAGCACAAATATATGTCTCTCTGTTTCTCTATTGACCTTTCTATTAGTGTCCGCTAATGTATAAATTGCATTGTTTGTGCCCTTTCCTTCCACAAATCCATACTGTTCTTCACTAATTTCCATTTTTATTTTCTTTTTGGTTCTTCTCATTATGATTCTGAGTAGAAGCTTAGTGATATGGTTTATAAGGTTAATTGTACGAAAATCTTCACAATCAATTGCTCCTGGTCTTTTTGGTATAGCTATAAATACAGATTTCAGCATATCACTGGGTAAATATCCACTGCTGTAAATATCATTCAACATTTTGGTTAATATATCTACTCCAAATTCTCCCAATACTTCTAATTCTTCTATTGTGATTTCATCTGGCCCAGCTGTTTTTCCTTTCTTCATACGTTTCATAGCGTCAGCGACTTCTTCTTTCAGAATAGGTGGACCTTCTAAGTTACTATCTTCTGTTAATTCTGCCCTTTCTCCTTCATATAATTCTCTTATATACTCATTCCACCTCTTCATTATAGCATCCTTCCTCTAATAATTATCTTTCCTGTTTTTGATTTCAAACACCCTGTATTTATTCTTATTTTTTTTCCTGTAAGCTCACTGATTTGTCTGTGCATATTTTTTGTATCTTTAATGGAATTTAATTCAATTTATTTTGCATTGCTCGTTTAACCAACTTTCTTTAGCCTTCCCACATTTATCTTTTATTTCTTTATTTATCTTAGCGTATTCTTGTTTGTCATTGTTATACTGTTTTCTTTTGTCCATCAGGTTTAAGATATCTTCATTCATCCATTTTTTCTTAGCTATTTTGCCTCTCTCTGGTAATACTTCTTTGCTAGTTGATGAATGGAGTCCCTTAACATTTCCTATTGTTCATCTATACTCTTGTATTTTAGTTATTGCATTTTACCTATTTTTCACAGTCACTCTGTATTGTTCTTGCATTTCTTTATCTATTTTTAGAACCTCTTTATTAAGTCTCATGTTCTTAACCATTTTTATCCCTCTTTTTAATCTTACTTTTATTTGTCCACATAGTGGTACATGATCAACTATTACAGTCAGCACCCAGGCATTGTCTTTACATTAATTAAAGCGTTTCTAAATCTTTATTAATTAGTATGTAGTCAATTGGTTGCGTATTTACTTATCAGGGCTTATCCATGTGTACAGTCGTCTTTAATGAGGCAATGGTAGTTCAGTTTATATATATATATATATATATATATATATATATATATATATATATATATATATATATATATATATATATATATAATATATATATATATATATATATATATATATATACTGCCATCCACATCACACACATTGAGCATTGAGGTAATGTTTGGTAGTGTCTTCGCGATTACCGCTTTTACTCTCTCTCTCTCTCTCTCTCTCTATCTCTCTCGTCTCTCTCTCTCATCTCTCTCTCTCTATCTCTCTCTCTCTCTACCTCTCTCTCTCTCTCTCTCTCTCTGTTGAGTCGGAATTACTTTCCCGTAGTCAAACCGGTCCCTTTGTTTTAATTGCTGCCTTTACCTGATAGGTTCTGTCATGAGAAATGGAATGTCCCATGTCTCCGTCACTCATTCACACATACACAATTTCTTTGCAGCCGCTCCTTAACCAAAGTTGTTTCAGCAGATTAAATGTTCAGTTGTATTATTACAAGAGTGTCTGAACTTCGGGCTTAACTGCCGGTGATCAGTCTCTGCTTCAAACTTCATGTTAGTTACGATGGACGCACGTTTACCACGCACTTGTAGTGGCTACGTACACCATATACCATTTACATATTTTGGGTAATGTATGCACCACAACACATTTTCTGTAAACCCAACCATGATAATATCGTAGAAAATTCACCGTGGGTAACATTAAATCTGAAGCATACTACAACAATAATCAATATGCATAAATGATGCTACTTATACAGCCCAGCAAACATTCACTCTGGTGTATCATATTACATGTGGAGCCTACTACAACAATAGACAATATGCCTATGGTTGCTACCTACTCATAATATTAGCACATCAAATATTCATTATATACATTCGGTATATAATGAATATAATAAAAATTATGCATAGAAACATGATTAAAAATATCTATAGAAACATAATTTAAAATACTTGTGTAGTAAGAATGAAATAGTAATGAAACTACATACAGAAAATGAGAAAATAATAGTTATCACTGAAGTACCATGCATCAAAACGACGCAATGAAAGTCCGCAAATGTAGATATAGTCGTTACTTGCTACTTGTGTGATAGGAATAACCAAATACAGTAATGCAACTATAATATATAGTATAAACAATCAAATGAGGCAATGGTAGTTCTCATTGACAGACAAAACGGAATGTCCCCGAATGTAAAGGCTGTCGTTATTTAGCTGAATACTGGATAGAAAATAACATTCATAGGAAATTCTAAGCAGCATACAAATCAGGACTTACTGATAAGTGATTTTTATACTGGGAAGAGTATGGAGAAACCCTAAATAAAAACTACATGGAGGCAACTAGAAACTTCTACAAAAAGATACGTGCACTGACAACCAGAGTGAAACCCTTTGACTCAGCTCAAATAATTAACAGCGAAAATGGACAACCAATAATTGAACAAAAACAAATCCCATCAGATGTCACAGGAATTCAAGAAACCGACACAGACGCCAGAGAAAGAACTAGAACCAGATGCACTGAAAGAAGAAATTATAGAAGCCGTCAGATAAGCCCCATTGAACACATCAACAGGACAAGATGAAATACCAAATGCACTAATTAATGCAGCAAGAGAGGTAGGAACTGTATGGCTACCTAGACTATTCAACCATGGTTGGGTAGAACAACAGACATCACGAGACTAGGGAAACGCCATAATTATCCAAATTTTGAAAAACAAAGGCAACAAAAGAGACTGCACACAATACAGAGATATTTCACTGTTGAGTGATACTGGGAAAATAGTTTGCAAAATTCTTGAGAAAAGATTACGAACTGCTATAGAACCCCAGCTAAGCGAAACACACCTTGGATTTAGGAAAAACCAAAGGATGCACAGATGCCATTTTTGTTCTTAGACAACTTTTAGAAAAATCTATCAAATTCAATGAAACACTCTACTTAGCCTTTGTCGACCAAGAAAATGCATTTGATAGAGTAGATAGAAACAAGCTGTGGGAAATCATTAAACAATATGGACTGTATACACATCTAACAAACCTATGTAGAAGCTTATACAACAACATTGAATGCATAGTGAGAGCAACTGGAGGACACTCAGAACCCTTCATCATAAGATCCGGAGTACGACAAGGTTGTGTTCTGTGCCCTCTCTTGTCCATAACATATATAGAAACATATGTAAAGAAACAAGCCAAACAGAGACAACAATCACACCGCATGACGAGAACACAGAAGAAGAACCATCTGCAAATCTAACCATTAGAGAACTCCTGTTTGCAGACGACCAAGCACTAATAGCAAAATCAGAATCTGAATTACAAGACGACATGAATAATCTAATTGAAATGTGTAGGGAACATAACATGAAAATTCATCATCATCAGTGCCGTTTCGGCTGGCGTAGGCGTTCATGGCTCTATACAGATCTCGGTCTTTGGTGTTCTGGATCAACTCTGCTGATGATACCCCACCATGCCACCGTCTCAATCCGTCCAGCATCATTTCTCTTGGTCTGCCTCTGCCTCTCTTCCCCTCGATCTTTCCAGTTGTCACGATGTTCTCCAATGCCTCTCTTCTCATCACATGACCAAAGAAAGCTGTTTGTCTCTTTCTTATTGTTGTATATAGTGTTCTAGTTTCATTAGCCTCTTTCAGGCAATCGTTGTTAGTTACTCTGGCAGTCCAAGGAATTCGCAACATTCGTCTTAAAAACCACATCTCTGTTGCTTCTAAGTTCTTCCTAATTTGTTCATTTACATTCCAAGATTCGCTGCCATACAGCAAAACTGGTTCTATATAGCATTTTAGCACTCTCTTACATTCATTGATAGTGACTTATTGCATAAGATACTCTTCATTTTCTGAAATGCGGCTTTTGCCTGCCCTATTCTGCTCTTAATCTCTGTTGTACATCTTCCATCTGATGTTATAAGTGCCCCTAGGTATTTAAAATTATCCACGTGGTTGAGAATTTCCCCTTCTATTTCTATGTCACATTTTGGTGTCCCCATCTTCTTTGATATCACCATTGATACGGTTTTCTTGATATTCAAGGAGAGTCCTTTCTGTGCAATCTCTGATACTAGAATGTCCAATAATTGTTGTAGGTCTGTTGCATTATCCGCCACCAATACTGTGTCATCTGCATGGCGTATATTGCTTATATTATATCCTCCGATTAGTATTCCTGGCTTCTCTTTGATCTCTCTCATTATTACTTCACTATATATGGAGAAGTGATCGGGTGACAAGACACACTCCTAGCTTTATCTGTTCGTAACTACCCTCTTTATTTCTTATTTTAATTGCTGCTACTTGGTCCCAGTATATATCCTTTATTATTCTTAAGTATATTCCATCAATGTTGATATCTTCCAACATTTTAATCAGTTCATCATGTTGTACTTTATCAAATGCCTTTGCCAATGAAGCATAAATATATGTCTCTCTGTTTCTCTTTTGACCTGTCTATTAGTGTTCGTAATATATATATATATATATATATATATATATATATGCCGGTCTCTCTGGCTGTGGGGTTAAAACACTTTCTCTCTGTAATCCCGTTTATCACGCAGAGTCTCGTAGCGGAGCGAGAGCTGAGGCGGTTCGACCCCCGCTCGTGACTTGCGGGATACTGAGCCGGCCGCTCAGAAAGCAATGGCAAACTACTGAGCGTAATCTTGCCAAGAATCAACATACAGCTGAAAGATGCTGGTGTTGACAGCTAAGTCCTGTAAAGGATATGCTAAAAAAAAAAAAATATATATATATATATATATATATATATATATATATATATATATATATATATATAGTATATATATATATATATTGCATAGTTTGTACCCTTTCCTTCCATAAAACCATACTATTCTTCACTAATTTCCATTTTTATTTTCTTTCTTCTCCTTCTCATTATAATTCTGAGTAGAAGCTTAGTGACATGGTTTATGAGGTTAATTGTACGAAAATCTTCACATTCAATTGCTCCTGGTCTCTTTTGTAATGCTATAAATGCAGATGTTAGCATATCGCTCGGTAAATATCCACTGCTGTAAATATCATTCAACAATTTGGTTAATATATCTACCCCAAATTCTCCCAATACTACTAATTCTTCTACTGTGATTTCATCTGGCCCAGCTGTTTTTCCTTTCTTCATATGTTTCATAGCGTCAGCGACTTCTTCTATTAGAATAGGTGGGCCTTCTAAGTTACTTTCTTCTGTTAATTCTTCCCTTTCTCCATTAAATAATTCTCTTATATACTCATTCCACCTCTTCATTATAGCACCTTCCTTCAATAATATATTTCCTGTTTTTGACATCAAACACCCTGTATTTATTCTTATTGTTCTTCTTGTGAGCTCATTGATTTGTCGGTGCATACTTTTTTGTTCTTTAATGGAATTTAATTCAATTTTTTTTTTTTTGCATTGCTCGTGTAACCAACTTTCTTTTGCCTTCACACATTTATCTCTTATTTCTTTATTTATCTTAGCATACTCTTGTTTGTCATTTTTATTTAGTTTCCTTTTGTCCATCAGCATTAATATTTCATCATACGTCCGTTTTTCTTAGCTTTTTGGCTTCTCTCCGGTAATATTTCTTTGCTAGTCTGATGAATGGAGTCCCTTAACATTTTCCATTGTTCATTTATACTCTTTTTTAGCTATTGCATTGTATCTAATTTTTCACTGTCACTCTGTATTGTTCTTGAATTTCTTTATCGACTTTCAGAGCCTCTTTATTAAGTCTCAAGTTCTTAACTATTTGAAAAGGAAAATGAAAATTAGCGCAAGTAAAACAGAGGTAATGACTGTATCTAAAGAAGAAAAAGCAACAACAAATCTAACCTAACCTAACGAACCTAAACGAACATCCATTGAAACAAGTAAAGAGTGGGACGCAGAGGTGTTTCCAAGGCACCAGGGCCGGGTTATATACTGGCCAAGACCTATTGACGCGTCCTCGTCGAGCGTCCTGGGCAACAGGTCCCTTCGGGGTCCTGGCTGAAGTCAATAGGATCGCCGATTCCTCCGAAGTCGGAGAGTGTCTGCCTGTATGGCGAGGAACCACCAGTCTGCACACCAATAAGCCAGACATGGGACAACGGATACTCACGCAAAACTCAGGTCCTGTATGACATCACACTGATGTTGGACAACAAGATGCCTTCATCCGACATACAGGACTTTGCGTTGGAGCTCAAGCCAACGAACGCAAGCAAGCAAGCAAGTAAAGAGTTTCAAGTACTTAGGAAGTATAATATCATTAAATGGCAAATCAGAAAACGAGATCGAAAATAGATGCAATAAGGCAAACCAACTCATTGGACAAAAGGCACCAATACTAAAGAACAAACATGTATCAATAACTACTAAGAAAGCACTTTACAGCACCAATTTTATATCAACTCTATGTTACCAATGCCAAACCTGGACAATGACAGAAAAAGAGAAAAGAAAAATCACAACAACAGAAATGAGATTCCTGAGAAGAATACTCAATGTATCAAGAAGAGATAAGATCAGAAATGAAGAAATCAGGATTAAAGTGGGGGTTGTAGCTGCACTAGATTTTATTAGAAGGCAGCCATGCAAGTAGGTTACCAACTAACAGTATACCACAACAAGCAATGATGTCCAGAGCAGAGGAAGAGGCCGACTACGTAAAAGATGGACGCAGGGAATAACAGTCTATATGAATATCGATACATGAAGCCCATAAGCGGGCACTCTCCCGCTGTTATAATTCACCTCGACACCGCAAAGTACAAGAGGAACATGATGAGATGAGATGAGATATTTATACATTTAAAAATCGCATGTTAGCCTGCCATTGATAATGCGTTCCATTAATTTTCCTACACAGGCTCAAAGACCCCTCTGCCATACACCGCAAGGTACTATATTGGCAGTAAATGACAGTTTTTAAAAATCGCATTTTATTTACCTGATTCTTCCAATAGACAATTCTAACCAAAAATCCCCACGCGCTGGTATTTATACCAGGTGTTGGGTTAGGGCCCCTTATCTCTTGATATTTTGATCTTCCCCTATGCGTCCAGCGATTCTGTTTCAGGTCTTTTCTTTTACCCCTACTCTACGTTTAGCATTTAACACGAGGTGCTAGGCATGTGGTTTTCCAGTCAGATTCCGTTTTCCCCGACAATGTGTTAACCGGAGATTTTTATGAAGCAGGAATTTAACATCTTTTCACCATTTTCCTATGATAGAGAACAGAAAACGCGTTACATCTGCCATTATAAGCTAGTTATAGAATGCGAGTTTACAACTATTTGAAGACACGAGCCTGTGTTCGATTTGTGCTTTGGCGCGCCATTTTGCCTAATATAATTTTACCTGCTTTGGCGCGCCATTTTGCCTAATATAATTTTACCTGCTGAGTGCAAATGTTGTCTGTCTATTTGCTCAGTCCCCCTTTATTCCTTAATTTGTCCATCTCGAATTTAGAATCAGGGATTCATTCTGATGAGATCCGTGACGTTTTATCACACCGCCGACCTAGGAGCCACATGCATTTAATGTCCTCCATATTTTATTCATGTATGTCTCAACTTCTCTTCTCTGTGTGTGTTTACGTCTCTCTTTATTTCTATTGCTTTGTGGATTGAACCAACCGACTTTCTAGTTATACTATTTTTAGACGTTGACAATGTACGTCCTTCAAGAGCCAAAAAAGTACTGCAGCTTTTCCCTTTGATGACATGCCCGAAGAATGTGGACTGTCTAGTCCTGGTGCGTGTAACCGGTCACTTTGTAAGTTAACCTCTTTTAAGCGGTCTTCACTGTTCTTTGTATCCATCCACTGTGTTCTCGCCATTCTTCTATAAAGTAACATCTACACAGCCTCCTCGTAATTCCTAATGTTTCTTTTAAAACAAAATTACAAAGAAACCTTCTTCTTCTTCTTTAGTTCGCTTGAAATATGTCTATAACTGCAATGTTGTCTCTTGTATGAATTTAACGGTCTTTTTTAGTTCACTCAGCGGTCCATAGAGTTTATCTTCCAGTTGTCTCTCTAGGCCAAAAGGTTTTCATAGATATATTTTCTTTTGGGCAGTCTTGGAGTATGTGCTCTTCTGTCTGCGACGCCAATCCATATGTGCACATTGCTGATTCACAAATCATGAATTCTGTATACATGTGATTGCGTAATCTTTTGTGTCCATATCTGAGGCGCAAAATAATGACTTGTTCTGGTCTGTCCATAATGTGGTAGTGGTCTTGGGCAAGTTTTAGTGGCTTTCTGACAGATTTGATCATTCTTTTCTTTTGGTGGTATGTAACGGGCACTTCGTGCTGTTTTTCGTTTGCTCCTTCCTTAGCCAATCGATCAGCTTTGTCGTCTCCGGGTATTCCACAGTGCGATGGTATCCACTGTATGGTGACCTTATGGTGACTGCTAAGTTCAGAAAGTAGTGTCCTTAGTATTGGCAATTTCCCAGACAAGAGCACCTCGAGTACTGATTGTGCATCTGTCAATAGCACCACAGATTTTGTACCATGACTGGTATTTAGTAATTTCTCTGTTGCTATCTTGATTGCCTCAATTTCAGCATCATAGTTATGGCAGTACTTTCCTGCTGGTACTCTGGCCGTGTCCCTAGTATTATTTGGGTATTCTATATATACTCCCGCTCCTCCATTTCGAGCATCATTTTGTGGTTACCCATCTGTGTAGACTCGGATCCAGAGGTCCTGTGGGTATTCTTCATGAAGGAAGCTGAGAGTGGCTGTTCTGCGCTGTACACTGCCCAGTCCTTCCTTGTCAAATATTCGTCTCACCTTTGTCTGGATTTGTAGTGATAGTCTATGTTCATCTTTCCATGGAGTTCGCTCTAGAATAGTTTTCAGGGACATACCAACTGTGGGCTGATTGGTGGTTTCTCTGCAGATTCGCTTGGCCCGGTGGATAAAACTGCTTCGTTTCAACTGTCCGATAACTAAGTTTTCAAATATATTCTTCATAGGGTGGCCTGGCAACTTGAGGAATTTTTCTCCTTGTATTCGCGTTTTCGTATCTCTGCGCTCTCTCAGTGCTTGTGTCCTCCCCACCTTCTCAATCTCTACTATAGGGGTTGATCTCATCCCTCCAGTGGTGACTCTAAGTGCTTGATTTGCACCTTGTCCAGCTCTTGTAGTGTGGTTTTTGTTGCTGAACACCACGTAGTTGACCCTTATTCCTGGTGTGGTCGTATGCTCTGTTGATAAACTTTGCTAAGTATTTTCACACTGGCTCTCCATGTGGTTCCACTTAGATTTTTCATGATGGCTATTTTCCTTCTGGCTTTTGCTATTGCCTTGTTGATGTGCTTTCTCCATGTCAGCCTGTCATCAAATGTTACTCCAAGGTATGTTGGTTCTTTATCTTCTCTAAGAGGTATTCCATTTATCTGGATGATCCGTGCCTTTTGTTTTGGGAGAGAGTGTAAATAGAGTGGTGCTGCACTTGTCAGTGTTTATTTATGCTGACACACCATCTATTTGCCCATGCAGCAAATGTATCTGCAGCTCTTTGTGGCGATCTGGTGGCCACCGATGCATGTTCATTTGTACTCCATAGAACCAGGTCATCGGCGTACATTGCCGCTTTAATTCCACGCAGTAGATTAACAACAAGATCATTGATTAAGATTAGAAAAAGTGTGGGGGGCAGTGCGCAGCGATGGGCTGCCTTCAATTAGTTATTGTTTGCGTGAAAGATTAAGTTCGATGATTGGAACAAATCTGTCTGTGTGTTTCGTAAATCCGCCGGCAACCTACATTTGCATCCTGACTTCAGACAAGACATTTTATATTTTCAGTAACTACATTATGTGGAAATCATGCAGATAGGCAATCAGGTAGAAGTACCAACAAATAATTTCAAGAGAAATTTAATAGACAGTCAAACATAAAATTGAGACAAACAGATCGAGACATACGTACAAATAGACATAGATAAATATGTAGACATACATTCACAAATACAGACATAAAGAGAAGCAGACACACAGGAAGGGAGGCAGACAGACAGACAGTAATATATTAGGTAGGCAGGTATGTAGGTAGGCAGATAGGTAGGTATGTAGCTTTGTAGGTAGGTAGGTAGGTGGGTGGGTAGGTAAGTAGGTAGGAAGGCAGGCAGGCTGGCAGCTAGGTAGGTAGGTAGGTAGGTAGGTAGGTAGGTAGTAGGTGCGCCGGACTGGCCTTCAGAATCGTCACCTGAATAAAAATATTCCTTTCTACTTAATTTTTTCTGGACGTCAACACTGGGTAGGTCTAGATCAGTGTTTCCCAACCTTTTTTGTACCGTGCCCCACTTAAGCCTTTCTAAAATTCATATTGTCCCCCCCCCCCCCCCGCCCCATGCCCCCCCCCCCCCTCAACATATACATTATTTTTAATATTAAAAAATTGAAATGTTCACTAAAGAAACTTGAATGATAGGTTTTAGGAAGAAATCACTAGGTAATTATTTAGCAAACACAGTAAGTAAATTTTCAAAACATATAATGGAGAACTGAAATTCAAGTACAAAATAATTGTAATGAAAGATTTTTCTATATTATTTTAATTATTAGTAATTAAAAACAATGTTTTCCCGTAGTGAATTTGAATAACGAAGACACAAACAATAGATTGCACGATTTATTGCCTGGCATATTTCGCTGCATCTCGTCAGGTACATACTGCAGAAATCACACAACTTACGTGAAATTAACTAGCTAAATCCTTCAAGTTGAAATATACACAATTTCGCACAGTAATGTCACTTATCGACAATCCTGTAGCGATATTTACACTTCAGCTTGAGTAATCCATCTAATCGCTTCACAGTTGGTAATGGGAGGCGACGTTTGAGAAATTCAAAACAATGTTTTCCCGTAGTGAATTTGAATAACGAAGACACAAACAATAGATTGCACGATTTATTGCCTGGCATATTTCGCTGCATCTCGTCAGGTACATACTGCAGAAATCACACAACTTACGTGAAATTAACTAGCTAAATCCTTCAAGTTGAAATATACACAATTTCGCACAGTAATGTCACTTATCGACAATCCTGTAGCGATATTTTACACTTCAGCTTGAGTAATCCATCTAATCGCTTCACAGTTGGTAATGGGAGGCGACGTTTGAGAAATTCAAAACAATGTTTTCCCGTAGTGAATTTGAATAACGAAGACACAAACAATAGATTGCACGATTTATTGCCTGGCATATTTCGCTGCATCTCGTCAGGTACATACTGCAGAACTCACACAACTTACGTGAAATTAACTAGATAAATCCTTCAAGTTGAAATATACACAATTTCGCACAGTAATGTCGATTGTCTACCACGGTAATTTTAAATCTCAATCGACAATCCTGTAGCGATATCTTACACTTCAGCTTGAGTAATCCATCTAATCGCTTCACAGTTGGTAATGGGAGGCGACGTTTGAGAAATTCAAAACAATGTTTTCCCGTAGTGAATTTGAATAACGAAGACACAAACAATAGATTGCACGATTTATTGCCTGGCATATTTCGCTGCATCTCGTCAGGTACATACTGCAGAACTCACACAACTTACGTGAAATTAACTAGATAAATCCTTCAAGTTGAAATATACACAATTTCGCACAGTAATGTCGATTGTCTACCACGGTAATTTCTAGAATCTCAATCGACAATCCTGTAGCGATATTTTACACTTCAGCTTGAGTAATCCATCTAATCGCTTCACAGTTGGTAATGGGAGGCGACGTTTGAGAAATTCAAAACAATGTTTTCCCGTAGTGAATTTGAATAACGAAGACACAAACAATAGATTGCACGATTTATTGCCTGGCATATTTGCCTGACGAGATGCAGCGAAATATGCCAGGCAATAAATCGTGCAATCTATTGTTTGTGTCTTCGTTATTCAAATTCACTACGGGAAAACATTGTTTTGAATTTCTCAAACGTCGCCTCCCATTACCAACTGTGAAGCGATTAGATAGATTACTCAAGCTGAAGTGTAAAATATCGCTACAGGATTGTCGATAAGTGACATTACTGTGCGAAATTGTGTATATTTCAACTTGAAGGATTTAGCTAGTTAATTTCACGTAAGTTGTGTGATTTCTGCAGTATGTACCTGACGAGATGCAGCGAAATATGCCAGGCAATAAATCGTGCAATCTATTGTTTGTGTCTTCGTTATTCAAATTCACTACGGGAAAACATTGTTTTGAATTTCTCAAACGTCGCCTCCCATTACCAACTGTGAAGCGATTAGATGGATTACTCAAGCTGAAGTGTAAAATATCGCTACAGGATTGTCGATAAGTGACATTACTGTGCGAAATTGTGTATATTTCAACTTGAAGGATTTAGCTAGTTAATTTCACGTAAGTTGTGTGATTTCTGCAGTATGTACCTGACGAGATGCAGCGAAATATGCCAGGCAATAAATCGTGCAATCTATTGTTTGTGTCTTCGTTATTCAAATTCACTACGGGAAAACATTGTTTTGAATTTCTCAAACGTCGCCTCCCATTACCAACTGTGAAGCGATTAGATGGATTACTCAAGCTGAAGTGTAAAATATCGCTACAGGATTGTCGATAAGTGACATTACTGTGCGAAATTGTGTATATTTCAACTTGAAGGATTTAGCTAGTTAATTTCACGTAAGTTGTGTGATTTCTGCAGTATGTACCTGACGAGATGCAGCGAAATATGCCAGGCAATAAATCGTGCAATCTATTGTTTGTGTCTTCGTTATTCAAATATTAGTAATTATTTATTATTTAAATTTAATGAGATCCTTGCGCTTGATGCTTGCTGCAAAGAGAACTTATGTCAGGTTCCAATTTAGTTAACTTCAGTCTCAAGTCTCCCTGTTTTGTTATATTCAGCCGATTTCTTCCATTTTCGAATTGCCCCCCTTAACAGTCAAATTGCCCCCCTGTGGGGCGTGGGCCCCACGTTGGGAAACACTGGTCTAGATAGTTTTATTAAAGACTTAGCAATAGTTCCACCCGAACGGCGCACAAAAGAGTTGCACAGAAGAATTGCACAGAAGAATTGCACAGAAGAGTTGCACAGAAGAGTAGCACTGAAGAGTTCCATTAAAGGGTTTCTGATATACTTCCGGAATTCGGTAAGCAGTCTGGACGCTACGACTCATTGGAAGCCATTTTACTTCCTGGTTTGAGAAGCGTATTCACGTGTTACTGCGAAGAATGTTTAGCTGCATGGTCCATTTTCCATATAAACGTGGACAGATAACACCTTACTAGACTTCCAAATTGAATATTGCTGACTTGGTGCTGGAATATTTAAAAAAAGTGACAAGCCAAACTCAGAGAATACGGCCCGGTAACAAGTATAAAGGTTGGATCTGGAACAAAAGACAACATGTTTTAGACAATAATTACACTTAGTCTATTCTCTAAAAGTATATTAACTGTACTTCACATCTTGCATTTTTGTCTTCCTATTATCTGTTATCTGTTGGGGGTATCATCCTTGCACTCTGGACAAGTGCATAGATGCTCTGATTACTCCCCCCCCCCCTCTTTTTTCCCATCTTATGCACTAGCGTCTGGCTGCTAATAGTGCCAGTTGTGTGTTGGTTGGCGAGACCCTTTGTTCTTCCGATATGCCTCTTGTGTCTGGCCGTGCCAATTCATACTCCCGAGTCTCTCATTCAGGACAAGGATGTGGATTCACTGACGTCAAAGTACTCCGCTCTCGACATCTCTCTAACACAAGAAATCAAAGGGGAGAACCGTTAAGGCCACTAAGACAACTACATAAATAAACACACATAATATTATTTGGCGCTCACAGAAGAAGAAGAAGAAGGAAATGGAGACTAGAAGACGCACTAGAAAACAAAATTTGAAAGCTGTAGTTACAGACCGGGATCGAACCTGTCGCCTCCAAATGACAACGGCGCCTCGCTTCAGGAATAAGTGTACTTCGATGCACGCCCAACTAGACAACCGAATTTCATTCTTCTCCTTCTGTGAGCGCCAAATAATACATGTGCGTTTATTTATTTAATCTACATCTCTCTAAGAGCGTTAATAACATCGGCACGATCCACGGGCTGTTCGCTCAAGTTCCTCAACTCCAGCATGTCACATAACAAAGATGAAATTGACTCATGAACAACAGACCGCCGTATCCATTCAGTCCACACTCTTCATACAGATTTATTGTTATCTGTTACTAGTGTTGTTGTCAATGGAATAAAGTAACTTAGATTCACTTAAGTAACATAAATCATTATTGCAACATAAACCACCAGGATCTCCATTGTCGTGAGGCCACCAAACATAATGTGTAACCAAAGCGTGGGAAAGCTTTGTCTTGTACATACAGGTTCACCTGCTGGGATTTCTTGGTTAGACTGTCTTTTTAGAAGTCTCTTTTCTTAACCTTAGGAATTATCCTAACAGCGGGATTTTGTTTTAGTTTTTTTAGTTTTCCGTATAAATGTGTCGTTGCCTGGAAACTTTGTGGAATTATTTGTTTTTCGGTGTTCATCACACACACACACACACACGCACGCACGCACGCACACACGCACGCACGCACGCACACACACACACACACACACAGAGCTACCAACCGACCGACGGACGGGCGGGCGGGCGGACGAATAGACGGGCGGGCGTGAAACCGGACGGACGGACGGACGGACAGACCGACAAACATACAGACAGATATATAGATAATTAGATATACTGTCAACGCCTCATACCACTGAAATCAACACAACTAAAATGCTGGTCTTGCAGAAGACTATCAAGTCGCCAAACAGCCATCAGATGTGCAGCCTATGATAACGGATGTGTACGATTGTCGTCTGTTGGTTGCCTTTCCTTGCTTGACCTCACTCAGGATACATACACACAGTGACCTTTTTTGCAGGAAAGTTGTGCGGGTGTTATAAATAATAGGGGTAACATTTGTACGGCTCTCAACAATAACCACCGCTGACGAAGCAGGTTAGACGAGACCGAATTTTGAATTTTTTTTTGGAAAATTGGAATTGGAATTTAAATTGGAATTGTGGGGAAGGTTGTCTTCACAAGATTTTAATTAGAAAGAAGGTGTCGGTAACAATCTTTCAACAGCAAATGAAAACATATGGATAGGTTATATATTTCACTAGGATAATTACAGTCACATGTAATTGTATTGTGTTGTATTGTGTTGCACCGTTAGGTAATTTTATGTTTTTTCTTATGAACAAGTCCTTCAAGAAACAAATGAAGATCGCAAACTGGTTAGAGACATTAGACATAGGCAGTCAAAATTTTTTGGGCATATTATGAGAATAAATGAATTGGAGAACTTGGTGACAACTGGTAAGATCGCAGGGAACAGACCAAGGGGTAAACCTGAAAGCAAATACCTGGATGGCTTGGCCACGTGGCATGGACGAGACAGAAAGACGGAGCTGATCCACGACTCTGGTGATCGAGTGAGATGGCAAAACATGACCACCCACGCTTATCGGCATGGCACATGATGGATGGATGGATAAATGTCAGCTTTTGGCTGATCATCATCACGAAGTGCCATGCCGATAGTTCGCGTTCAGAGTTCGTATCTCACACGATCACCATAATCTTTTATCACTGCCATAGTTCTGTTGATACAGGTTGAGGACATGACATGAGACGCATTAAACGCGGTCGACAGAAGAAGACCGAGCGATGTGACCTATCACGACATTGTTCACAATCACGTGAAATGTAGGCTGGACGTTTTGACGAGAACAAAACGTCACTTTAGAGTCAGTCAGACTTGGACTTCGTTCTGTGTTGGAGCTAGTCCTCGTCAACAGAGCAACGGCTACAAATTATGCCGCTCTGGTAGAATTGTGATGTTAGATATTGTTTGTACATTTGTGAATTCGTGTATGGAACAAAAGATGGTGTTCTCGACAGCGTCTAATGTATCGTGTTAGTAAAATAGACTCTGAAAAAAAAAACTACACCGGTGTCCTGTTCAGCAAGCTCTGTTGAGTCGGTCTAAGTTGTTAACGTGTACAGATTGTAAAGGAGCAATAACCATCAGAAGTGGCAGAAGAGAGGTCTACAACATCAAGAGTCAGCAGTTCTAGAGAGATCTACGAAGCGCCACTGAAATATTACAGTAGTGGCGCGTCACGAATGAGATTGTCGTCCAATTATCTTAGCGTACATGCCCTCTGAAATCTATGTCACTCTCTCACTCATACACAGACAAACACACACCCTCACGCTATCACTCAATGTTTCATTCACTCTATCTTACCCTAGAGCACTCACTCACTCACTCTTTTACTCTCACACACAATACTTCACACACACACTCACTCTCTAAATCACATTCTCTCACACATACACATAGGCATGAACGCATGCACGCACACACTCCCACACATACACGTACGCTTGCATGCACTAACACATTCCCTCACCATTTCTCGCTCAATCACACTCTCCACACACACGCATGCACATGCTCACACACACACATTCACTCTATCACTCTCTCTGACACCCACTTTCTCTCTCTCTCTCTCTCTCTCTCTCTCTCTCTCTCTCTCTCTCTCTCTCTCTCTCTCTCTCTCTCTCTCTCTCTCCCACACGCAAACACATATATATATATATAGAACAGTTATAATTAAACAATTATAGTGAGTAATTATACCAGTAAATGAATTATGGTGGCATACAACGGTATAGATTAAGTATTGGAAGAGTTTTCGATTAAATGTGTAGGGACTCATTGGAGTTTTCAGATCTGGAGGAAGATCATTCCATAAGTGAGCACCAGAATAGGCGAAACATGTTTTGTATAGGTCCAATCTAGGCTTTGGGACATGTAACAAATTTAGGCGCCTGCTGTTCATTGCATTAGATTGAATCAGCGGTAGAAGATACTCTGGGGTATTTTGAGATATAATTGTATTCACTAATTTGGCTTTGTTAAAAAGGAAGCGCTTTCGAAGTGGTAGAAGTCTTAGATGACTGTATAAATTATTACTGTCAGCGTGCTTTATGCCAGAAACTAGACGTATAGCGCGGTTTTGTAGAGAACATAGTCGTTTTAAATTAGATTTAGGGCAACCACCCCAAGCTGTGGAACAGTAATCGAGATGTGATGGATATAGCATGTATATAATATTTTTCGTGTGCTTTCGTCCAGGAAGTGCTGGATTTTAGCAAGTTGATAAACTTTGTGCTATTTTCTTGGTAAGAACGTGAACATGAGAGCTCCAGGTCAAATGGCTGAGTAACTAACAACGATTCCGTGAAAGAGGCTAATGAAACTAGAACAGTATGTACAACAGTAAGAAAGAGACAAACAGCTTTCATTGGATGAGAAGAGAGGTATTGGAGAACATCATGACAACTGGAACGATCGAGGGGAAGAGAGGCAGAGGCAGACCAAGAGAAATGATGCTGGATGGATTGAGACGGTGGCATGGAGGAATATCATCAGCAGAGTTGATCCAGAACACCAAAGACCGAGATCTGTGGAGAGTCATGAAAGTCTACGCCAGTTGGCATGGCACTTGATGATGATGCTGATGATGATCTCCTAAGTGTAGTACGATACATCTAACTTAGCTAATTATAATTGCCATGTCAAAACTTGGAGTACAACTAAAGGAGACGAAGCCTTGTTACAAACTTTTGAGAACAAAGTCTTAAGATGCATCTTTGGGCCCATTAGGGATATACAAAGTGGAGTGCGGAAAAGAAGAAGCAACAAAGAGATTTATGTGCTGTTTAAGTCCCCGCTAATCACTGGTATCGTGAAGGCTAATAGACTGCAATGGCTGGATCATATAGAAATAGGGAAACAAAACTCGCTTACACTCAAGAAATAAATGACCGTAGACCCAGAGGTACGCCAAGAAGACGGTGGAGAGATAATATATATACAGACCTACAAGCACTTGGAATCAGCGACTGGCAAGAGAAGGTCAACCAGAGAGGCAAATGGAGACTGTTTTTATATGCAGCAAAGAACCTCAATGGCTCGGAATGCTGAAGAAGAAGAAGATGTCAAAACTTAGTTTTGGTAAGTCATGTATTCTTTATTATTGCAATTTTCATACGTTTATAATGCATTTAGTGTTTATGTTTTTTGTCGTTATTGTCTAAGATTAGCTTAGAGATGTGCATGAAATAGTGATTGAGAGCAGAGCGATAAGAAGGGCTGCATGTCAGACGGGTCTGCGTGCCAAATTCTTAACCCTTTGCAAAAAAAAAAAAAGTTCGTTTGTTTGTTCGTTTGTATCTAATGATCAGAAACATACGTGTGTGTGTGTGTGTGTGTGTGTGTGTGTGTGTGTGTGTGTGTGTGTGTGTGTGTGTGTGTGTGTGTGTGTGTGTGTGTGTGTGTGTGTGTGTGTGTGTGTGTGTGTGACACTTCCCACGTCAAACTTTGTCAATACGCCGTTTGTACAGGACGTGTCTAATCATGTATGTTGACATGGCGGGGAGCATCTCATTTAATTCATATTCGGCCCCTGCTCCCGTTCCCGTTCCCAAAAAAGACGATCCGGCCCGGCTTCGCCCAGTCCCTGGTGGGGAGCGTCTCACTTAATATATATTAGTAGTCATATAAGCTCCCGTTCCCGTTCCCGGAAATATGGCGAACAGATTGGAAGAGAACAACTTCATCCTAATAACTAAATAGGGGTATTTTGTTTTTGGTTTGGCGGTTACCCCAGACCAGCTGGTTCCCCCGCCTCCTCCCTTTAATTTGGCGTGGACCCTTAGTCTCACTATGAGCTATTTCCTAGAGTGGTACACATTTAAGGTGAAGCAATGTTTGGTTGTTTTATCACCCCACCTCCCCTCCTTCCCCGACTAGACCAGGCGCACTACTGGGGGGATGCAGCAAATGCGTCTGATCCTAGCCAAATGACCGAGAAGGATCATCCCGGCGTCCGACCAGACCAAGTGTACTACTGAAAGCCAGTAAATACACTGAAGAATCTGAAATTACTGAATATTAACTTACAAAGATATAACGAAAACCCAATAAATGCTGGGATGACTGTATAGATGTCGAAGAAAAATAAAAAGATGAGGTAGAAAATTTTCACGTATTTAAAATAGATGCAATATTTTTATGAAAACTTTAAAAATAACTTAAAGATGTTATCATTATATATTATAACGCATATGCCTGTAAATAACTGTAGACAAACATTTTATACAGCTTTGATAACAATGCAACAATTACATATAAAATATATAGCAATGCTACCAAAAGTTATGTCACTAGATATAACTTTTCTTAAGTTAAGTCCCCTTGGTATATGAATTATAATGTAAATTTCAAAATTAAATGTTATTACGTAAATAGCTGTTTGCAAACTAACAAACTATGACAGTTGGCAGTACCGGAATGGGAAGAAGATGTGTAGAAAATTTCATCTCAATTGGATGGACCGTTTGCGAACGAATAAACGACAGACAGACAGACAGACAGACAGACAGACAGACAGACAGACAGACAGACAGACAGACAGACAGACAGACAGACAGACAGACAGACAGACAGACAGACATTGCATTATATATATATATATATATATATATATATATATATATATATATATATATATATATTATATTATATATATATATTATATATATATATATATATCGTCAGCGTCGCGTTCATCTTCGTCAAAGCCAAGTCACCTGAACAAGTCAAGCAACCTGATACGGGGAAAAATGGCACGTAGCAAGAACACCAAAAGACACGCGGCATCCAAGATGTGCAGCGTGGAAGCCGACAAGAAGACCAGCGGAAAGAATCTACCTGTGAGCTGCAGCAAACAAAGAGAACCTCAAGCAACCTCTAACGTAGCTACCACGAGGAAGGACGACGACAACCGACTGTCACAGAATTACTGGAGATGCCGACCAGGATGATAGAGACAATCGTCTCTAGGCCGCCGCAACGCTTTGTTGTAGGGAAAAGTTTCCCAGATCAAATGCCAACCAAGAATCTTTGAATACCGGAGAAGGAAGTCCGGTTAAAAGGGGGACAAATCGACATACTGTTTACCACGATCGGAAGAATGAAAAGAAGTAGAGTTTCCCTGCATCTGGATTCCAGCCAAGTCAGTGACGTCATACAGACAATGTTTTTGGCAGTCTGGATAAAAAAGAAATTTGTAAACAGTGGGCGAGATGGATTGAACAGAAAAGGAGTATTCTGCTGTTCCAGTCTAAATAAGAAAAGGAACCACAGTGTCCAGTGTTGTTTAAAGGCAACGGACATTTGTACATGATGTGAATGTGTGATTCCAATTCGGGATTGGAATAGTTTTCATAAGGTAGTTTATTGATAGAGATTAGGAATCGAGCGTAGTGATGGTGCGTTGTGGGAACTTATTATAGGAGCGTCGGCAGCAGTAGGCTGATGCTTTGATTAAACTAGGTCGAATAATATATCGTTTAACTCAGCAGGTTAACGCTAATGTCGTGGGATGATATTCAGTGACATTGAGGGTTGTTGGAGGAATAACGGAAATGTCAATGGTAGGATCTTCCGGTAGGGTGTCTACTGAGTTTCTTCGCTTTGCTTTAGTCTTTCATTTTCTTACCACATCTCAGGCCAATGTGATGAAATCCTCTGCTTTATGCCAAAGTTTAGTTCTATGTTCATCAGGATATAAATATCTGAGTACGGCCTTCGGCCTACACTCACATATAGTAGATCTGAATCGGGTTTCTCTCACCGGGTATTCTCTTTTCGACAGGTTCTACTTTCTGAGAACTGAAGGTCAACTCTGAGGTGTGGACAATGGCAGTCACACCGAGTGCAGTTCTGCTAAATGGCCTCTGCAACGGGACACCGTTCCACAAATCATAGTCTCGTCTAAACCAAGAGTGTTTATCATAAAAAGGGCTAGTTTATCAGTGATTGAGTGCCCAAGACAGTTGATTTTAAGAAACTATAAACACCTCCATGAACTATGACAATAGTAGGTAGAGAGGTGGAATAGCAAAGAGATTTATTCAGTAACATTGTCCAACAAGACAGAAGGTTTTTTTTTTTTTTGTGAGATCGTGTGTGATAGATGGAAAGGTTCCTAAGTTACAGGATTTTTACAGATATATTAGGTACATCGTGTGTTCCGGATTCATGGACAGTATTATGCCACATTCCACATTAGTAACCAGCCATCCAGACTATCCACGAGCACCGGGAAGAAGTCAACCCTTGGCCGGAGAGACGCTTCATTTGGTGAGGTCCCTCTGACTTGCTGTGTTGTGTTGTGGTATGGCCGGACACTATGATGAAAGATACTGAACTAACTGGTCGCATCTCACATACACAATAGACAATACTACAGAAGTTCTATACACATACATTGCACACACGTGACACTTTTCTTTATTAAATTATTTTATCATTTGTTAGAAGCCAGAGTTGTGTGGGTATTTCAGGAGGAATGTGAAGAGGGGTATTGTCCCGTGGTAAGAAGAGAGAGAGAGATTGTGATCCAGAGACTAAAGGGGTTGTGTAGACAAAGATCAATTAGATTCCAAGGCGGAGCGGATTCTAACGTATTCAAAGATGCCTACTACGCTGGCGGTGGTGACGACTGAGGGCAGCAATATACCAAGTCAAGTATCGATAAACTATAAAATACAAGAGCCGGAAGGATTCATACCAAGAATCATTCAATTTTGTAGATGCCAGAGGGCAGGACACAGTAGAGCAACATGTTGCAGTAAGACAGACATTTGCCGATACTGCGCCGATAACCACGCCTTCAAGGAGTGTCCGCTGGCCAATCAAGACACGGACTTCCGAGCATCCAACAACAAGAGAAAGTGCGCCAACTGCCTGGGCAAACATGGAGCAAGAGACTTTGGCTGTCCGTACCTGCAAAGACACAGAGACGCCTTAAAGATCGCAATTACCGCAAAGACACCAATCACGTAAGCAATGCGGAGAGGCGAGACAGTCAGGGATATATCACAAGCTGAAAGAGATCACCTGCAAAAACAGATAGACGAGTTGCAGAAACAAGTCAAGGCACTGCTGATGCCGACTCCGACCAGCGACAAAGGAGATCCAACAAAACATCAAACAAGAGGTGGAACATATGGCACATACGACAAAGAAGAATGAAGAGATCCTACAAGCAATCAAAGCAGAAAGAGAAATACTAAGAACTGAAAGGAAGATAACCCAAAACATACCAACAGAAGCCATGGAAAAGACAACAGAGAAGCCGCAAGATGAAACCCAACAAATGACCGAACCGGGACCGCAAGCAAAAGCCAGCAGTCCGACCACGACTCCCAAGAAACTCAAGTGGAAGCCAATATCACGCCAGACATCCGAAGAAAACCGAGATGAGTACCAAGACGACAGCATGAAGGACACCTCGTCACCCCGACGAATATCGCAAAAATAAACAGAAAATTGGAACTCAAGAAAGAGGAACTCATGCGCTAGGCATTTATAAGGCGCAAAGAAGAAAAAGAAAACACGAAATCCAAGGGAAAACCAAGGTCCCGCCAGATCCCTGTAAAATACCCAGATATATACTTTGATGAACACGATGAGCCGTACTATACAGAAGGCGGAGAGATCATCCTATGGCTGACCACGGAGGAAGAAATTGAAAAGCAACAAAAACTCAAACTGGAAAGAGACAACCGGCGCAAGGAAGAAAATGAAAACATCGAAAAGCTTCTACAGGCAATACACGAAAAAGGAGGCAAAAAGACCAAATAAAAAGTCCTTGTAAGGACTAATCTTATATATAAAAAAGAATGTATGTCTGTATGTCCTTTATGCGTTCGCGAACGGTCCATCCGATTTAGATGAAATTTTCTACACGTCTTCCTCTCATTTCCGCGCTGCCAACTGTCATATTTCTTTGGTGTAAAATCGGCTACTTACTTAATATTATTAAAACATTTATTTTTCATTATAATTTATATATCGCAAGGGGACTTAACACTAGAAAAGTTATTTCAAGGGGCATAACTTTTAATAACATTGCTATATACCTTATGGTCATATTGTTGCATCGTTTTCAAAGATTTATAAACTCTTTGTCTATAGTTATTTACAGGCATATGAGTTATAATAAATAATGATATAATCTTTAAGGCATTTTCAAAGTTTTCATAAAAATAATGCATAATGCATAATATTGTAACTCATCTTTTTATGCTTAAAGAAGTTATCTACAGTCATATAGGTGATTAAAAACAGTTTTCATTAAAAATAATGGATGGTGTGTGGAAGGACATTCTTTTAAATAACTTTTTTTGTTGTTGTATTAATTTAATGAGACGCTCCCCTCCAGGAGCTGGGCGAAGCCACGCCGGGTCAGATAGATAGACAGACAGACAGACAGATAGTCGGGAACGGGAGCTTATATGACTAATTATATGAATTAAATGAGATGCTCCCCACCAGGGACTGGGTGAAGCCGGGCCGGCTCAGACAGACAGACAGACAGACAGACAGACAGACAGACAGACAGACAGACAGTCGGGAACGGGAACTTATATCACTACGTATATGAATTAAATGAGATGCTCTCCACCAGGGACTGGGTGACGCCGGGCCAGGTCAGACAGACAGACAGACAGACAGACAGATAGTCGGGAACGGGAGCTTATATGACTACGTGTATGAATTAAATGAGATGCTCCCCACCTTTTCGCTGCAGATATCTACAGGCATATGCGTTATAATCCTCCTCCTCCTCCCTCTCCCTCCTCTTCCTCCTCCATCCTCCTCCTCCCTCTTCCTCCTCCTCCTCCCTCCTCCTCCTCCCTCCTCCTCCACCCTCCTCCTCCCTCTTCCTCCTCCTCCCTCCTCCTACCTCCTCGCCCTCCTCCCTCCTCCTAATCACTCCTCTTCATTCCTTCTCCGCCCTCCTCCTCCCTTCTCCTCCTCCTCCCTCCTCCTCCCTCCTCCTCCTTCTCCTCCCTCTTCCTCCTTCCTCCTCCTTCTCTCTTCTCCCCCTCCTCCTCCCTCTCCTCCTATCTCCTCCTCCCTTCTCCTCCTCGTCCTCCTCTCTCCTCCTTCCTCCACATCCCTCCTCCTCCTTCCTCTTCCTCCTCCTCCCTCCTCATCCTCCCTCCTCCCCCTCCTCCTCCCCCTCCTTCTCCTCCCTCCTCCTGCTCCCTCCTCCTTCTCCCACTTCCTCCTCCCTCCCTCCTCCCTTCGCCTCCTTCCATCCTCCTCTCTCCTCCTCCTCCCTCCTCCTCACCTCTCCCTCCTCCTCCCTCTCCCTCCTCCTCCTCCCTCCTCCTCCCCCTCCTCTTCCTGCGTTCTCCTCCTCCCTCCTTCTCCCTCCTTTTCCTCCTTCTCCCTCTTCCTCCTCCCTTTTCCTCCTCCCGCCTCCTCCTCCATCCCCCCTACTCCGCACTCCTTCTCCCTCCTCCTCCCTCTTCCTCCTCCCTCCTCCTCCCCTCCTCCGCCTTCCTATTTCTCCTCCTCCTTCTCCCTGCTCCTCCTCTCTCCTCCTCCTCCCTCATCCTCCTTCTTCCTCCTTCCTCCTCCCTCCTCCTCCCTCCTCCTTTCTCTTCCTCCTCCTCCTCCCTCCTCCTCCTCCCTTCTCCTACCCCTCCTCATTCCTCCCTCCTCCTCCTCCTTCCTACTCCTCCCTCCTCCTCCCTCCTATTCCTGCCTAATCCTCATGTCTCCTTCTCCTCCCTCCTCCTCCCTCCTCTTCCCTTCTCCTCCTCTCTCCGCGTATCTCGTCCTCCCTCCTTCTCCCTCCTCCTCCCTCCTCCACCTCCCTCTTCCTCCTCCCTCCTCTTACTTCTCCTTTTTTTTCTTCTGCTGCTGCTGCTGCCGCCGCTCCATTTACCCAAATTAATTGTTGGGGGAAGATGTAAAGATCTTTCAAGTGCTCTTTCTAATACTTTTTGTAAGTTGGTCTTCGTTTATCTAAGGTTGTTCTAACTGCAACCAATAAATGATTAGACAGAGAGGCAGGCAGACAGACAGACAGACAGACAGACAGACAGACAGACAGACAGACAGACAGACAGACAGACAGACAGACAGACAGACAGACAGACAGTGAGGGACAGACAGACAGACAGACAGACAGACAGACAGACAGACAGTCGGGAACGGGAATTATATGACTACTTATATGAATTAAATGAGATGCTCCCCATCAGGGGCTGGGCGAAGCCGGGCCGGGTCAGACAGACAGACATACAGACAGATAGACAGACAGACAGACAGATAGATAGTCGGGAACGGGAATGGGAGCTTATATGACTACTTATATGATTTAAATGAGATGCTCTCCACCAGGTCCTGGGAGCAGCCTTGCCGGGTCAGACAGACAGACAGACAGACAGACAGACAGACAGACAGACAGACAGGCAGACAGACAGACAGATAGATAGTCGGGAACGGGAACGGGAGCTTATATGACTACTTATATGAATTAAATGAGATGCTCCCCACCAGAGTCTGGACGAAGCCGGGCCGGGTCAGCTAGTATATATATATATATATATATATATATATATATATATATATATATATATATATATATATATATATATATATATATATATATATATATATATATAACGCACACCCAATATAGACTGTCGGAATTGATTAGCAGGTCATGACTGTTAAAGGATAAAAGTAATATTATAAACAATACAATGAATTACTCTTACTATTAAGTACATCTTACAGATCTGCAACATCTGTTCTTATTGATAACTATATTTAAGGGGCGTTCATTTGAAATCCGTTCATGCTGCACCGCGCGTAACTGCGTAAGTTGAACATTATTATGTCATAGTCATGTGATAAGCACTGACCAATGAATAAAAGAGCACGTGCTTATCGTCGAGGAGCGGCTTCTCGAGTGGCTAGAACGCCGGAATCTCCTTCAGGAAACCCGGGTTCGATCCCTCGGTAAGGTGTGGGATTTTGTTCTATCGGGGGCAAAAAGAAAGTCCTAACCTGCACTGTTCGCGGCGACTGTACTCGCCTGTCGGCCTTAATTCCTCAGGCACAAAGACCCCTCTGCCATATACCGCAAGGTACTATATTGGCAGTAAATGACAGTTTTTGACAGTGCTTGTCGTCCCATGATGCATAAGTTCTGTTTTTGACCGTTGAGAAAATGGCCGTGTTGATCCAAAATCCGCCCAAAATCAGTCCAAAGAAGCTCAAAGAGCGGTGATTCAGTTTCTTTCATTTAAAAGATATCGACCAGCGGAAATTCATCGAAGAATGCTGTCAGCGTACGGTAACAAATGTGTGTCGAAGACAACAGTGACAGACTGGGCACGAATGTTTCGGAAAGGACGTCAGTTCACGACAGATCTTCGACGGCCGGGTCAAGCGCATATTGTTGAAAAGAAAAACCATCTCCAAAAGTGATGCACCAGTACAGATGAACTGTTGTCGAAGCATTTGTTCGCTAGCGAAAGAGTTTGATGTGTCAGTTGGGACAATTTAAAAGGTCGTTCGCAAGAAACTGCAATATCGAGAGGTGTGTTCACAGTGGGTATCACGGATGTTGACCGACTACCAAAAAGAGGAACGCATGGGATGATGTTTGAACCACTTGCTGCGTTATAGAGTGGAGAGTGATACATTTCTCCTCCGCATAGTGGCAGGCGATAAATCATGGTGTCACGACTTTGAGCCGAGCAGCAAAAGAGAGAGCATGCAATGGAAGCATGCTGGATCACCAAAAGCCAAGAAATTCATTTATAGTTTCCGTTGGTAAGGTTATATTGAGAGCATTTTTTGACCATGAAGAGCTATTGTTGGCCGACTTTAAAGAACCTGGTGTCAACATCAACTCCACCCACCACTTGCAAACTCTAGACAAGTTTCAAAACGCCATCAAGAATAAACGTGCATGCTTTTTTCGTGGTGTGATTTTGTTGCACGATAGTGCTCGTCTGCATGTCACAAAGATTGTGCAGGAAGCATTAGCAAGGAAGAAGTGGGAAATTCTGCAACATCCAGCCTATAGTCCTGATTTATCACAATGTGATTTTCATGTTTTCGGACCTCTAAAAAAAAGCTCTCACGAGGCAACGATTTCACACAGATGCAGACGTAATGAACGCGGAGTGAGCAACCACAATCCTTTTTTTTTTTTTTTTTTGCGGACGGAATTCGCCGCCTTTCTAAGCAATGGGACGCTTGCCTGAATGCCTACGGCGACTTCTTCTGACCAACCCATCTGCATAATTCTTACAAAATGAATGATTTGTTTAATTCTACCTCACCTGTTAAAGTTTCTTTCATGGTTTTGGAACGGGTTTTCAAATGAACGTCCCTAATACATCAATGCTCAAGGTAGCTTACATCGTCATTTACATCACTCATTTCTGTATCATAGATTCAAACTCGGAGTCATTATTACAATGATAAAAGACATTACAATGACATTTACATATCTGTCTTATCACACAACCATTGTGGGTTAGTTTGTCTTGATACTGATTATGAGTGCACATATAAACCTGACAGGGTTCAATAATATGTGGTGTGTTTTCTTTTCATAGACACTCAGTGATTCGTTAGTGATTGCTTTCCCCTTTCTCGGTCTCTTTGTACGGGTTACGTCACAATTACAGGGAACATTTGACAGTTTACGTATTATGACTTTCACACACAAGAGTGTGACTGTGTGACAGATCCTGACTGTGAAAACATAGATGTGAAAGTAAAAACCAGGTTGTTGTATTAAGAAGAACCTCCGAGGATGGCTTTGTGAAATGTGAATAAACATTGGAGAAATAAAACACTTGGTGTTGCATCATAAGCAAAAATGTCACTGCTGTGACTCTACAGACAACAGAAACACCACTGACCACGTTCTATAAGTAACAAATGAAAACCGTAAACTGATTAAATAAATTAAGGGTGAACAGTCACAATCTTTTGGGGGGATACGTTATAAGAAGAAATAAATTCGAAAACTTGGCGACAATTGGCAAGATTGAGGGGAAGAGAACAATTGGAAGACAGAGGAGTAACCACTTGGATGGCATGGCCACGTGGTATGATCGGGATAAGAATATTGAGCTGATCCACGACTCTTGTGATCGTGTGAGATGGCGAAACATGATCACCAACTCTTATCGGCACGGAACATGAAGATGGTGGTGACTCTGGGTGAAACACAAATGGTGATGATAGCATCAGCAAGCATGACATTGTTACCAATCTAAAAAAAAAAACATACCTTATGATGTTATTTGTATATTAACAATAGCATGTCTGACACAGTCATCACTCCCACACACTGTTTCACCTCCTGGAATAATAGTTATAGTTTTCAACCGTTTCCACTGCAAACTTGTTCTTCACTGTTGTGAGTAATTTAGAAACAATCATCTTTTCTATAGTTCCTAAATCAAGTTTCTAATACATAGAACAAGCACCGACAACTTGACGTTGTTACATCTCCAAGAGTTTGGTGATTATAATAATTATTAAAAGGATTTGATATCAATCAATCAATCAGACGCCGTCTCAACATGAAGGTTGGCTGCAATGGATCTCCAACAATGTCTCTCTCGCCCTGTTTGTACATTCTGTAAGGTTGATGTTCGTCCATCTCTTGATATTATCTTCCCACTTATATCGTTGTCTATATCTTGTTCGCTTGCCCTCCAGTATAGTTTTATAAGAGTAGTATGTCTTTTAACGTGGCCAAAATATTTCACTTGCCTCTGTCTTCGAAGATTTGGTATGTGTGCACCATATATCACCTCCCCCAATTTTCTGTGGAATTATAACAGAAAGGTGTCAAACATGACTACACAATATTACGAAATTAAATAACATAAGTATTTAAATAATATATTGGAAACTGATTTATTTGGTTGTTTCGGGATTAGGGGTTCAAAGATTGAACACAACCCACTATTGTCAACGCTGATCGTATTCCGGTACGAACCTAAGGCCTTGTCCACATCAGAAGGGTAGTATTAGGCTCGAGTTTCGCTCACTTTTGATCTCGTCAGTCGTGCATAACTGAATCCGGGATCGAACCCTGGATCACTGACGCGAGAGGCGGGTGTGTAATCACTTAACCTTGCTGCTCAACGCTAGACACGACCAAATTATCACACTAGAATATCACAACGTCACCCATCGTAGACTATAGCCCAAATTTTGCCCGATCGCGGCGACTGACATCTGTCAATCTATGTGGCCCCAAATAAGCAGGTTTTCTCGATCTGGCAAGACACACCAGGTGCCTAAAGTCTAAAGACCAGCGAGCAATAAACAAATTGATTTATTAAGTTGTTTCGGGATTAGAGGTTCAAAGATTGAGCACAACCCACCACTGGCAACGTTGATCGTATTCCGGTACGAGCCTAAGACCTTGTCCTAGTCAGAACGGTAGTACTATGCTGGAGTTTCGCTTTCTTTTGAGCTCGTTAGTACTAAGTGGATAACCGTGACTGGACGCGGGTTCAAAACCCAGATCATTGACGTGAGAGGCGAGTGTGTAACCACTTTACCACGCGACTCACACTAGAAGCGACCAAATTATCACCCTAGAATATCACAACGTCACCCGTCGTAAGCTATAGCTCAAAATGTGCCCGATTATTGCAGTAACTCCAGCAGGATTTGATGTTATTCACTTCAGTACTCTGGCAACCTTAGTAATGACTTGGACCTTGTCAGTGTACAAATAAATGTCGGTTGGGAAAAATAGAATCCTGTGAAAAGACACAATCACTCAGACAGCAGGCGTGACACGTCATGATAACCGTATTCCAATATTTTCTCAAATCAACTATGAATAAATATCTTTAAATATATTTAATTTCAGGACTGAGACCTGTAGAAATAGATAATCTCCCAAGGCTATGTGGCAGGGCACATGAAAATGATTATTATTAGTAGTATTTAATACTTTTCACATCCTCAATATTTTCCCATTCTCTATGAGTACTGCTAAATCCGACTCTATCGTAGCACAGTTCTACTTTCATTTCTAGATCCTTATGTCCAATAAAGATGTGACCTGGTACTTTGCAGTTGAGCAGTGAAATTCTGACCAGATAATTTCCATATGTGAATCAATAAATCAAGTGTCAACATTAACATTACAACACTGTTCAAAATATATATAAAATGCATACGTAAACATATTATAAATATGCAAGATCATGAATGTGTCGGTAGATCAGGTCAGAAAAAGAGAAATAAGGTGTAATGAAAAATACCGCATTTACAGTATGGCGTTATTTGGCGACACATAGAACAAGAATCTGGAGTCATGAAGATTGAGGAATAAGATATAGATATTCTCTTGCCACTAAATAAATGTGTGCATATCTTTTACAGGGCGCTGTCAACATCAGCATCTTTCAGCTGATTGTTGATTTCTTGGCAAGATTACGCTCAGTGGTTTGCCATTGCTTTCTGGGCGACCGGCTCAAATACCACGTAAGTTAAAGATGCGGAGAGAACCGCTGCCAATTATCGCGCAACATCACGTTACTTACAGAGTATACGAGATTACGAAGAAAGCCTCTTGCCACTAGTAATGTATTACTTGTCCACGTCTAGCTTGGAAAATGGACCTGTTGCCAGACATTCGTCGCTGCAGACGTGACTGAGACAACCTAACACAACTTCGTGGTTGTTGAGCCGTCAGCAGAAGAAAAGAAGGAACGGAAGCAGAATTCCCATGTTTTCTACAGAACTCTTCTGTGCGTCGTTGGGACAGTTTTTCCCCGAAAGACCGGGTCTTATATTGATTTTAGCTTAAAACAATGCATTTGGACTTATTTTCGGTGGGATTTCAAAATTATACATTTCTTCAAATACAGCCATGTCATCATCTTCTGGAACATCGTCATAACTCCAAATCAGGTGCGCACCAGTGACGTCTGCTTCTGACTGGCCATTCGGCAACAAGTCTCTCATTCTAGCTGACTATCTCAATTAGGGCTTATTTTAGGGGTAGGTCTTATATTAAAAGCATCCTGAAACATTGTGCTAGAACTTATTATAGGGGTAGGTCTTATTTTCGAGGGGAAAGAGTACTACTGATTCTCTGAATTAACTGTACCTAACTAGTGTTGATGTAAAGGGTAAAAAGCAATTAAAATGCAATGTTTATATACAGGAGACGATACCCTGGCCATTACGTCACAATATTGTCGAATTATTTACACTTTTTTCCTGTGTGATTTATCAGTCTCAATCAATACCTGTCAAACTATTTCTCATTCCGTGTCAAGTAACCCAGTGTTTCCCCAGCCATTCATATTTTAGTGACAAAGTAAAGTGTTGTTATGGGTTTCCAGTCTGTGTAATGGCAGTGGCTCATAAATAACAATCAAACAAATAACGCAAGTTCGCTTCGTCAGATCGACTTATGTTTGTTTCACTCAGGTGCCACACTTGCTTTGAAGGCTTGATTTACCTTAACTACTTTACGTCTGCAATGAGAGATTTATGTTAGCCATTAGATACTACAGGACTCTAGGAACAGGCACGAATATACATTATTTTTGTGTTATTGGGTGGGAGAAAAAAAACCACAGAATGTTGAAACCAGAAAGTTACAGAGCACTGCATTAAGAGCTCATGCGCAGATTTAACATGACCGACAGTGCAGACCATTGCCGTCAATACAGCCATTAAAGCAATTCAACGAAGTGTTTGGGGTCACTATTTAGATATTAGAATCAATCAGGGGCTGTCTGTTTCTGGGACTGTTTCATGTTAACAACCTGACACAAACCAAGTCGCAGTAATGAGGGCGAATAACGTGTCGGTGGTCGTGCTTAAACTGTAATCAGACGTGTATTCAAGCATCGGTGGTTTTCGCGCTGGCTTCGAAGATGCTTCACATGAAAATAGAAACGTAAGGTGTCTACAGAAGCCATGGAACTAAATAAGGTGTTTCACATTTAGTAGTATTCTTTTGTGCATTTTGTCCCAGAAAATTTTTGTAAAATGTATAGCAGGGATTATTATTATTACATCATCATCATCATCATCATCATCATCATCATCATCATCATCATCTAGTGCATTAACCGTTAGCAATACTGTGTCATCTGCATAGCGTAAATTATTTATACTAATATTCCAGGGGTCATTGATTACCAACAACGGTGACAAATTGAAAGAAATTAAACGACGACTATCAATTGCTCTTCAAAGACTAAAACAACTGAATACATTATGGAGTTGGACAGACAGAACTATAAAAATTAGATTTGTAAGAGCATGCATCTTTCCTATTGCAACATACGCCTCTGAGATCTGGACACTTACTAAACAAGCTGAACAGCGCATACATGCATGTGAATATAAATATTATAAACGAATTCTAAGAATATCTTGGGTAAAGAAAAACAAAAACAAATGCATCCATACTTCAAGAGCTGAATATTGAAGAAGGTTGGCTATTAAAGACGACAAAACAAAGAAAATTGAAATATTTTGGTCACTTTAAACGTCACGAAAGTTTGGAGAGAACGATAATGGAGGGGTATATGCCTGGGAGGAGAGGAAGAGGAAAGCCAAAGAGAAGATGAGGGCCGGATGTGGCGGATGATCTCCAGATGGGTGTATCGGACACGAGACATTTTGCTTATGATTGAGGGGATTTCCGGAAGGTTGTTATGGGAGCGAGGTTCTGCAAATGACATGCTACTGAATGAATGAGCATTCCAGGCGTCTCTTTGATCTCTCTCATTATTACTTCGCTATAGAGGAAGAAGAGATCCGGTGACAAGACACACCCCTGTCGTACTTTTAGCTTTATTTTTTAGTAACTGCCCTCTTTATTTCCCATTTTAATTGCTGCTGCATGGTTGCAGTAAATTTTCTTTATTACTCTTAAATCGTTCATATCAATGTTGATACCTTTCAACATTTTAATCAGTTCATCATGATTTACTTTATCTTAGTTTACCTTAGTATAATCTATGAAGCATAAGTATATGTCTTTCCGTTTTTCTATTGACCTTTCTATTTGAGTCCGTAGTGTACATATCACATTGTTTGTACCCTTTCTTTCCACAAATCCATATTGTTCTTTACTAATTTCCGTTTTTATTTTCTTTCTTGTTGTTCTCATTGTATTTCTGAGTAGAAGCTTAGTGACATGGTTTATGAGGTTAATTGTACGAGAATCTTCGTATTCAATTGCTTCTGGTCTCTTTGGTATTGCTATAAATACAGATTATCGCTCGGTAAATATCCACTGTTGTAAATATCATTCAACATTTTGGTTAATATATCTACACCAAATTATTCCAATACTTCTAATTCTTCTATTGTGTTTTCATCTGGCCCAGCTGTTTTTCCGTTCTTGTCAAAGACTCGACCACATCCCCTCCGCCAGGGAGAGCGGTCAATCCTGGAGGGACCAGGAGGAGATGCGGTGCCCGAGGCAAGAGCAGGGGAGATGAGGGAATAGTGGAAGGTTAGCCACTCCCTCATGATACACGCAGGCGGTGTGCAGAGAGTTAGCACTCTAATCACGATACCACCACACCTCATGAAGCCAGAGCACAGTTGAGTAGACACTCAACAGGCCACGTTTTGCCAGCAGCGTGCGATGTGAGGTAACACGCACGAAGGAGAAGGTCACCCCGCGTGGTGTGTAACCACGGGAGAGATGTTCGGCAGACGGGAGACTGGACTTGGGGCGTTCACATCGTTTAGAATAACGTTAGGAGTTTTGTGTTCACTAGTAGATAGAGTTAGCATAGGGTTAGCAGTTTGTGTTAGATAATTCTGTGGCTGTATATTGTGTATTGCATTAGCGACTGTTTACCGCTTGTAAGCGAGCCAACGGCAATAAAATGGACCATGCATTTTGCCTCCCACACGACTTGCAAGTTGTCTTGTATGGGTGTGTGAGAAGTACCCGATGATGCCTGTCAGTTAAGTTGTTGACAGTTCTCCATATGTTTTACAGCGTCAGCGACTTCTTCTTATAGGAATATAGAATAGGTGGATCTTCTAAGATACGTTATTCTGTTTATTCGTCCTTTTCTCCATCATATAATTCTCTTTTATATACTCATTCCACCTCTCCATTATAGCACCTTCCTCCAATAACATATGTCCTTTTTTTTTTATGGTTTCAAATACCCTGTATTATTTATATTTTTCTTCCCATGAGCTCACTGATTTGTCCGTGCATATTTTGTTTGTTTTTTGTATCTTTAATGAGATTTAATTAAATTTGTTTGCACTACCTGTTTAACTATCATGCACGATTATTATTACACATAAGCAAACTTGAATGCGTTATAGTTTCTAACATCGCACACACACACACACACACACACATATATATATATAATATATATATATATATATATATATATATATATATATATATATATATATATATATATATATATATATATATATATATATATATATCCTAATATTACATAGAAACTATACATAAAATTCGAGCAGGCCAATAGCTTTAAATATTTAGGCTTCATAGATATGTGTTAGATCAAACACAGATATAGAAATGAATCCCCATATGCATGGACACAACATGCTATACCTAAGAAAAACGACCGTGGCACGTACTAAGCTGCTGTTATCGCTAATTCCTTTGTAACAAACAACATAGAAATATTTCACAGAAACCAGAATAGAAATATACACACTATTTGTTAATTCACTAGATCAATCAGCCTGACAACAAGGGTTTAAATTGTCGAATTATGTCACTGCGCTAACTCGTGATTTCATCGCTTATCTTCAGCTCAACCCCCGTCTAGCCTCACCGTCCTTGCATTCCTGCCTGATGTAGTTTTTCCTGGCATGGCCTATGTTCCCATACCCTGCATCTTACCCTCCAGTATTTTCAGCTATGAGGCGCTCACCAAACCCGACATCCACATTGTGCCAACGGCTTCGGGCGGAGGAGTGCAATTGGGGGGGGGGCGGTAGAGGTTTAACCTAGCGCGATGAAATGCAACCTAAAGAATGCATGTGATGGCAGGGCAGACCAGGCCCTAAGCCTAGGTCGGCAACTGGTCTAGGATGATATTGCTCTGACAGGCTGAAAATTATAGTATTGCTTTGCTGATCCGGCAACTTCTGCAGCTTGTCTTGTTCCATGTATTGGTGTTACCTTTCCACTGGAGTAAACTAGGCAGGCCGAGGGAGGGATCATGCTGCATGGGCAACACATGGTCTCAAAATTCAGCCCAGGCTTTGTGTTATGGAGAGGTATAACTCCATTTTACAAACTATCGTCTGTCATGACGGCAAGGTGCCAGTCTGTCATTATAGCCAAGCCAAGATAACTTTCTTTCTTTGTACGATATCCAATAATTGTATGTTTTCTCCCGTGCCTGTAAGAACGTGTTTGTTGGATCTCTTTAATATTTGCATCTTGCTATAACACAACATTAAATATGTTTCTGATTCTGTTACCCTCATTGTTGTGTCTAGATTCCGTGTTTCATGGCCGTATAGTACTATGGGTTACTTAAATTCGGTTCAGAACTTTATCGTAGATATTAATGTGAGTTAGTAACGTTTGTTTCTCTCCAAAAGCCTTTTTAGCTACAGAAATGCTTTATCATATTTCATTTTATATCGAACATCTTCTTAACTATTTGGCCCACATATTAATGTTAATCTTCTGTGTTTGTTTGGCAGTAACACTCATCTTTGTGATGCTGGTATTTATCCACTTGCCAAAATACTTTAGTTGTGTCGTTGATATTTGCTATTTCTTCTACAATGCCTTGTTGATCTGTAACAGCAAGGATACATTCTCTGACGAATGATTTAAAACATCATGTGCTGTTGTCTAGTCTTTTATCCTTCGAATGAGACATCTAAAGAGCAGTGGTAGTTTTCCCTGAGTGACCCTTCCTCGGCGAGGCGAGTCTCCTGCAGGCCAGCAATATCAGTGTTAAGACGATTGAGTTCGGCATCAATCACAGCCGTTTTTCTCACATCGTCAATATTGGTCAAGTCAGTAGAAAATCCTGGACACATGGTTCTCGCGTTCCAGGTTGCAAGCCGTAGCTTGAGGTTTCTATTTATATGTTTATTTGTACCTGGTGCATTGGTTTTACAGCCTGCGATTCAGATTTTGTCCTAGCTCCAAGCACCCATTGAAGCAGGCAGGCTGTGGCGTGTCAGCACACAATTGGCCGGGGGCTGCCCAGCTTGAGGCGGGCGGTAGCTGATCAGTGACATCTGTAATTGTCTCCCACCGTCAGAGGCAACGCGTGGCGCCCCATGTCTACGCCAACTGACAAGGACTTATAACCCGTAACAGTTGCCTCTCGCTTTGATTCCAAGACCAGTTAAGACCAGGGATGGAGTTGTATTGCCTCTCCATAGCACAAAGCCTGGGCTAAAATATAGAGATCATGTGTTGCCCATGCAGCATGATCCCTCTCTCGGCGTGCCTAGTTCACTCCAGAGGAAAGGTAACACCTATACATCTGGAACAAGACAAGCTGCAGAAGCTGCCGGATCAGCAAAGCAATTCTCTAACTGTCCACCTGTCGGAGCTTCGATCCTAGACCAGCCGCCAACCAAGGCTTAGGGCCTGGTCTGCCCTGCCATGACATTTTGTCTTTAGCTTGCATTTCCTCGCACCAGGGTAAGGCTTGTACCCTCCCAATTGCGCTCTTCCGCCCGAAGCCTTTGGCACAATGTGGGGTGTCGGGTTTGGTAAGCGCCGCCCAACGTTCGGCGCTAACAGAAAGCAGGTATTACCGTCTACTGTTATACGGAACTCAGTCATATCTGACTAAGACCTGACACACAAACAACAGCGAGTGAGATAGAGATTAACAGTGCGAGAGATAAAGTAAGACAGCGGGTGAGATATAGGTGGAAAGCGGGTGAGATAGAGGTGAACAGCGAGTGAGATAGAGGTGAACAGCGGGTGAAATAGAGGTGAACAGCGGATGAGATAGAGGCGGACAGCGGGTGAGATAGAGGTGAACAGCTGGTGAGATAGAGGTGAAAAGCGGGTGAGATAGAGGAGACCAGCGGGTGAGATATAGGTAAACAGCGAGTGAGATACAGGTGAACAGCGGGTGAGATAGAGTAAGACAGCTGGTGAGATAGAGTGAGACAGCGGGTGAGACAGAGGGGGACAGCGGGTGAGATAGAGGTGAACAGCGGGTGAGATAGAGTAAGACAGCGGGTGAGATAGAGATGGACAGCAGGTGAGATAGAGGTGAACAGCGGATGAGATAGCGGTTGACAGCGGGTGAGATAAAGGTGAACAGCGGGTGAGATGGAGTAAGACAGCGGGTAAGATAGAGATGGACAGAAGGTGAGATAGAGGTGAATAGAGGGTGAGATAGAGTGAGACAGTGGGTGAGACAGCAGGTGAGATAGAGAGTTAGTGGGTGAGATAGAGTGAGACAGCGGGTAAGATAGACCTGAACAGCGGGTGAGATAGAGTGAATAACAAGTGAGACAGCGGGTGAGATAGAGTGAGACAGCGGGTGAGACAGTGCTTAATAGCGGGTGAGATAGATTGAGATAGCGGGTAAGATAGAGTTAACAACGGGTGAGACAGCGGGTGAGATAGAGTGAGACGGCGGGTGAGATAGAGCAGAACTGCATGTGAGACAGAGTGAACAATGGGTAAGACAGTGGGTGAGTGTCGTGTGTGTAAAGAATGAATGTCGTAGTAGTTATTTGTTCTTCTTTACCACTTTAGTGTCGTCCCTAGAGTGAGAGGAATCAACACCCACATTTGTTTTAATTCAATATCTCTATCCTGGAGATATCCAGCAGACTCCGTCCACAACACTCCCTCAATCTGAAGACACCTTCTTCTCACTCTTACTCACTCCTGGATCATGCCCCCTCTCATTCTTCCCCAACATAACATACGTGACAACTCTAGCTTCAACAAATAAAAACAAGACATTTATTAAAGCAAAGAGTATATGTAGGAGAAGTGTGTGTGTGTGTATATAAGTTGTAGAATGTGTGACGTGTACTCTAAAGTGTCTATAGACTCAGATCAGTGTTCAGGAGTATAGTCATTCTCATCACTGTGCTGAGAACACACTAGCACCATTTAGTCCAGACAAGCAACCTCACCAAGGTGATGCTCCTCCGGTCACGTGAAGACTTCCTCCGTTGTCTCTTGAACCACTAGGATGCTTGGACACCCATGACAAACACTGTCTAATGAGAGTCTTCAATCTGCTTAACACTATGAATTTCCTCTGTTATTTAAATGATTGCTATCAGAGAATTCTAAGACTATTGTCACTGTTACTGGGGAAATCTTAATGTATCTAGTGTCACTGGTTTTAAAGATTCCCCATAATAACACCACACTCTGACTATTCTAGGTATCAGTATAAAGTTGTATGACTGTTCCTGGTATCAGTAGTGTATATCCTACAATGTTCTGACTGTTCAGTGATACACTTATCACTTGCTAAAACATAAATCTCATCAGCATGTCCTGCTCAGCAGAAGCCTAGGTTCCCGCAAACCAACTTGGGTATAAGCCCAATGTAGCGGCCTCTCAGCAACTTCTGTCTTCAAATTCTGAGCCATCATCTTCTAAAATGTGTTAGCTTCACTGCTGAAAATCATAGCACACATACGTGGACCTGTAAATGGAACCTGTAGAATAGAGAATACTATGGTGAGGGCAACTCAATCCTGGCCGGAATTAGGTGAGTGTAGGCCAATAGCAGCACTCAGATCTATAACAGAGATCCGATCTCTGTCATACGGCCAAATAACTCATCATATGATCTGAGACATGGCAACACCAGGAAAGAATAAAGGAACGGGTAGAAACCCAGTAGATGCCCTACTGGAAGATCCTACCATTTCACATTCCTCTCCTCCCTCTCAACCATCCTTAATCTCTCTAATTATTGTTCCACTACATTGTCCTCAACTCCCTGAGTAAAATGATATATCACACAAGCTAGTTGAAGCCACACAATAGAATACTAGTGCCGACGCTCCTATGATACTTTCTAGCACCGCACTTATAGAACATTCTATCACTAATCCTTAATACATTATATCACCGCACCTACTGTACTCTATTCCTAATCATACTCTAAGTTAGATATGATTAATAGCCTACCATATGCCTATTCCAGTTGCTAATCGAAACTAGGCGATCACAGACTGGATCTATGTCCGCCGATAACTATCAACAATTTGACACCCCTAGTTTCTTTCATGGAACACAACTCGGAATAATGCACCGATCTTAACACTTCAGAATTTTTGGCCGACTCACTCCACTTGTTTACCGCAACTGGGTTTTATATCAGTGCTTGAGTGACGTCACCAAAAAGTCTAGACGCCAATCAGTCCAGAGTCTGGTTTTCTCCTCCTATTCTAGACTAACTGGAGTCAATCTGCGGTCAAATTTGCTTTCATTTGGGGAAATTCTTTGTCCCGTACATCAATAGTTCAACCTGAGAATTCCCCACATCACAGAATCCATCCCGCGTCTTGTCCAGACTTTCCGTCTAGCACTTCAAATGCCGTCTCCCGCCTTGCAGACAAATGACGCCGTTGTTCGTCTCGAGCAACAATTTTGTTAACAAAATGCCGACCGGTGTAGACATTGTAACGCGACGTATTTGTTCCCCGAACAATCCACATCATACAGAAATGCCGACCAGGTGTAGACATTTTGACGCCATGTATTTTGTTTAACAGTTAGAAATGCCGACTGTGTAGACAGTTTTAACGACGTATTTTTCTCAGTCTGTACAACATCAAAGGATTACTTTTTTTTTTTTTTTTCAGACTAATGTCTGGTCTGGTTGTCATCGATCGAAACTCCAAGTTTATTTCCCGACAGTGAGATAGAGTGAGATAGTGGGTGAGATATAGTGAGACAGTGGGTTAGATAGAGATGACCATCGGGTGAGATAGAAGTGGACAGCGGGTGAGACAGAGTTAACAGAAAGTGAGACAGATGGGGTCAGCGGGTGAGGCGGAGATGTTCGTATAACAACTGATAGATGACAACTCACCCTCACATGAGTTGACAATATAAAATGATGATTCTGTGGTGAATAGTAAACGGGTTTGGCGGGGCTTTCTTGCAAATGTTATGGGATGCAATGTTAGTAAAGATATTATGGAGTATGATATCAGTACTTCCAGCATGAGAATGGAGGTGGAGGCTGTAACGGTGGCTTTCCGATGGCCATATAGTTATATAGAATATGTTTCGTTTGTGAAGGACTCGCAAAGCACGCTACTTAAAATAGAAACTGGTATTTTCTAAGTGGGGTGGCTTGCCTCATACCAAAATACCGAATGTCTTCCTCATCTTCTTCTTCTTGTTCTTTTTCTTCTTGCTCTTCTTGTTGTTCTTTTTAATATTCTTGTTCTTGTTCTTGTTCTTGTTCTTGTTCTTGTTCTTGTTCTTGTTCTTGTTCTTCTTCTTCTTCTTCTTCTTCTTCTTCTTCTTCTTCTTCTTCTTGGTTTCAATTAGAATTTCCAGTTATATATTCATTGTTAAGGTTTTTGCGCCAAATAATAGTGCAGAAAAAAAAAAACACTACACACACGCACCCATCCCTTTATATATCTTGCGCTGTCGTCATTTGGAGGTGACAGGTAAGAATCTTCATGTGGTAACTATAACCTTTAATAATTATGTTGTCTAGTGCAGTCTTTCTCAACCTGTGGAGAATTGCTCCCCCCCCCTTCCCCCCAACCGGAGGGGAAGCGAGAAAGAATTTTAGGGTTTCCAGTGGGGCGGGGAATTAAGATTATTTCAAGATCGCGTTAATACAAGAACAGATTACTTGAGATTGTTTTTCCCTCCATACTTTACAGTTCTGTACTTCTCACCTTTCTGAAATTTGTTTTATAACGTAAGTAGACCCGCAAATCATGTTTTATCTAGACGTCTAGACTTGTTCTAGTATGTGTTATTAAATTTTGCTTCCATTTTTACGTATACTGTGTGTGTGTCCGGTTAGCGGGGTAGGGGTATCCCCTATCAAAGGAGATGTAAGACGCCTCCTTTCCTCCGTTAGTCTACGGGACACCCTTGGGCAAAGTGAAGTACTCGTTTAGCTTCCCCCCCCCCTCCCCCCAATCAGGATTATGTGAAGCCATGGAAGCAGGTGGTGGATGGAGTGTGAGAGCAGCTGACAGATTGTTGTTGGTTATGGACTGTTCTCTGCGGCGATTGGCAGATGATCTCATCAGTAGAGACAATGACTATGGCTACCGACTAGTACAGTCACTGCCCAGAAGGAAAGCAATGGCAAACTACCTTCTGCAAAACTTGCCAAGAAACCATACTAACCATGAAAGAAAACACAATAAGAAAGAGATCTGGTGGTGAGACCCCCAGGCCAGGCAGATAAGATAACACTGGGGAAGAGTGTGACACAGGGACCAGTACTAGTAGTACGGAGTTAATCCTGACTGTGTTACCAAGGAAATCTCCTGTGTCAGACTAAGAAACAGAGTGAGAATAGGAACGTAGAATGTGAGAAGTCTGTATGAGGTGAAGCTTAAAGTAGTATGTGATGAGATTGTGAGGTTAAATATTGAAATTTTAGGAATTAGTGAACATCGCTGGAGAGGCAAGGGAATTTTACAACTGAAAATTGAAGTCTTTTCATTTATTCTGGTTGAGACGTCGGAGGCCAGATTGGAGTGGCATTTTCTTTAGATAAAACAACCGCAAAAGCTTTAATGGGATATAACCCAGTTAGTGATCGAATGAATCCTCACTATTAGATTTAAAGGCTGTCCAAAAAACACAACTCTCATACAGATATATGCACCTACTTCAACAGCAGAGGAGGACAAAATTGAAGATTTTTACAACACACTGCAAGATTCATTAAAAAAGATTGGTCATAATGATATAGCAATACAAATAAGAGATTTTAATGCAAAAGTAGGTGCAGGAAGAACTGAAAATGAGAGACACGTTTTAGGAACATTTGAATTGGGAAATATAAATGATGCAGGTGACAAATTAATTGAATTTTGCATAGAAAATGAGTTAACGATATCCAAAACACTTTTTAAACAACACCTAAGAAGACTCTTTACATGGAAGTCCCAGGACAGTATTAACCAACCATCAGATAGATTATATTTTAATACAAAGAAGGTGGAGATCAAGCATAACATCTGCAAAACCCCTACGAAGTGCAGACTGTGATACAGATCATCAGTTATTAGAAGCAGATCTGAAATTAAAACTCAAAAAGCTTACCTGAGTACCAAGGCCACTTCGTTTTGATCTCACAAAAATATAAGATGCATACAACGTAGAAGTTAAGAATGGTTTTGGGGTCTTCATGTCTGTACAAGAGGAAATGACAATTGGTGAACTGGCAATACAAGCTAGAGATATCTTGATAACTGCAGCCAAAGATTTAATTCCGACCAAGAAAAAAACAACATAAGCCATGGATTACATAAGACACGTTAGAAGTAATAAAACAACGAAGGGAACTGAAACAGAAAGGAGGTGAATCCGATATCAGGATGAAGTATACATCTTTAACTCGAGAAATAAGAAGGAATACACTAAAGGGCAAAAACTAGTATATACAAGATTGCTGTACCAAAATAGAGAAATATCATAAGACTGGAAGAGATTATGAAATTTTCAAAGAAATGAAGTTATTGACAAGAAATGTTCAACCTCAATTGAATGCTATCTGTGACAAGATGGGAAATACCTTAACAGAATCTAGACAAATTTTAGAAAGATGGCAGGAGTACTGCAGTGGAACGTATGATATGAGTGTCTGTGAGGATATGAATGAGCCAATGACAGCAGAGACAGGAGCTGAACCCTCATTAGATGAAATTGCATGGACAGTAAAGAACCTGAGGAGATACAAGTTTGACTAATTAAAGCGAGAGGAGAAGAAAGCATACAAATCTAGTTAGTTAGTTAGTTAGTTAGTCGAGGTTTCAACTTCACGGCAACAGGTCGTCTCCATTATGCTCCATTACCGTGCCAGCAAATATCACACAAAATGCTCCCCACTGTCCAATGTGAAAAGTGGAATAGACGGGAGCCTCGGCAATCCAACAAGCCCGCACAGGTACACTGTGCTTAATGCCGCCGTCAGAATGTCAACACAAAATTCATCCCCGGATACCACAGTTCATAGTCGATGGACTCCGCAGTCACCAGAAAGACCTCATTGACCCGGGTTTTCTCACATGGCTCGGTCTCTTACCGCAGGGCGACCCGCCGAAAGTGTCGCATAAAGCAAGAACTCCGCAGCTTCAGCACCGACTCCCAGGAGTCTCCCAAAAAATGCACTCGTGAACCGAAAGGGCAAATCAGTCAATTCAGCAACCGCCGGTAGCCATTGTTCTGAACATGCAGTTCACTGTGAAGGACAGATGTAAAAGCATTCCACGAAAATTTCACAGCTCACGGTGTCGCCCACGCACTCACTCAGTAGCAGGGCGACGGAACCATGTACTACCAGTCCAACATGAGGAAAATGAGATTGCAAACCATAGCCACAAGCATAAACACGCCACAGGCCTTAACGGCTCAACGCCTAGCCGCCATATTAGTAACCGGAAGTCCTACAAATCTATCACGCATTATGTAGAAAGATATGGAATTATGGTAATTGGCCAAAAGATTGGAAGAGAACTATCTTCATTTCAATACCAAAAAAGGGCAACCTGAAATTATGCACCAGTCATGCAAGTAAAATACTACTAAAATTCATAATGGGATGACTTCGTAAGAAAATGCAAGAAGAACTTAATGTGGTTCAAGCTGGATTTAGACAAGGAAGAGGAACAAAAGATCACATTCTCAACATGCGTTTAATAATAAAGAAGTACCGAGAATTTAATGTAAACATATTCTCAAGTTTTGTGGATTTTTCAATGGCACATCAGAAACTTTGGGAAATCATGAGGAATATGGGCTTTCCATCACATGTTATACAACTCATAAGAATGCTCTATCTAGACCAGGGGTCACCAAACTTTTTTCACGGCGGGCCGAATTACTGACAAAATGACGAGCGCGGGCCGGATACTCATTCTGTACAATACTTGCGCTGGTCTCAGTGTCGAATGTCTTACGGACACGGTTCGTAATCCCGTATACCAACGTTCGAAACACAGCTGCGCTCGATTTAGTAGCAGACTGCGTTGCGCTAGTTTTTTAAGCAATGATATGGGTGACGGTCATTCAGAAAGCAATGGCAAACTACTGAACTACTGCAAACGTCCTGTAAACGATATGCAACTAACTTTAACAATACTTGCAAGCCAGAGCGAAAGCTCTGGTAAACAAGACGAAAAACTAAGTTAATCATGAGTGAATGGCATGCAATGTACACAAAACAAAGACAACTAACATGTTTATTTATTTTTAAAAGTTATCAATGAAGGCGACGTTAGCAAAAAAGATAGTTACATCAGACCTAGTGTGCACATATCCGAATCTCACAAACCAAGCACCAAAAAGGGTTAGTGAGATTTGCGAAACTGATATTTGGCTTTCATGATATCATCAATGTTTGGTTTGGAATTGCTGCATCCTAACAAGAGAATTGCTTTTAAATGTTCATCAGTCAATCTCGTTCGATGTGTTGACTTCACATACTTCATATTTGAAAATGTTTGCTCACAGACATAAGTTGTTCCTAACACTGGTTCCATACCAGCGTCAAATTTCTTCAGTTTAGGAAACTCAACATCAGGTACGTAGCGGTAAAATTTAAAAAAGTTTCCTTCTCTGTGCTTCTCCATCAACAAGTCATTTGCTTGCAAACCAATGAGCTCCAACTGTAGTTCAACTGGCACATCATCAAGGTTACAATTGAACGGATTCTTGAACAGATGAATGTCACTCTCAGTTCTGTCAAGATCTGAAAATATCTCCAAAATATGCTTTTGTAAGTCACGAAAAAAAATTTTTCCGGAAAATCGAGGTTGACATCTTCGGCGAATGTAGCGCAAAAGTCTTTGAAACTGAGAAAATAAGAAAAGTTTGCTCCTCCCAGTTGTGCTCCAAACAATGACAGCTTTCTCCGAAATCCTTTGATGATTCTGCAGAGATCACAGATAAGGTTATCCTTTCCCTGAAGTTTCAAATTCAGTTCATTCATGTGGGATGTGATGTCGACCACAAATGAAAACTTTGACAGCCAAGTAAGATCTGACAGCTGTGGATCAGCTCTCTCTTTTTCGGTGAGGAAAACATCTAATTCGTTTCGGAGCTTGTAAAAACGAAACAGGACTTTACCGCAGCTGAGCCACCGCACTGATGTGTCAGTGCAAGTTACAGAATTCAGAATCAATTTCTACAAGAAAAGCTTGGAACTGACGGTGATTGAGTGCATGTCCCCGAACGAAGCTCACAGCAGAAACGACTGGTTTCAGCACACAAGAAATATCTAACTCTTTCCCACAGATTGCTTGCTGATGAATGATGCAGTGTTTGAACAGATCTCCCGGAATTTGCAAATCTTCCAACTGAGTCCTGATCTGCCCCATCAGACGTTTCCTCATGCCAGCCATGTTTTTTTCCTCCATCAGCTGTAGTGTCTCGAAGCTGATTCCACTGCCTTGCAAACATTTTGCACTTCCATGAAAATGTCTTTTCCAGTTATTGTTCCATGCATGCTGCAAACGGATGCCAACTCTTTCGTTATCTAAAAGTCCAAATTGGCACCACGAATGAACACGAGAAGTTGTGACATACTCGACAGATCAGTAGACTCATCCAGCGCCAGAGAATACCACAACAAGTTCCTAGTTTTCTCGTGCATATGTAGCACTATGTTCTCTCCAAGTTCTTATGTTCTTTGCACAAATTAACTTGCCGAAAGGCTTATAGTTCCAAACAAATCGGCTTGCTCGGGACACAATTCATTTGCTGTTTCCATCATACACTCTTTGATGAACTTGCCATCATTAAACGGTTTTCCTCGTTCTTATCTTATCTGATCGTATGCACTATTTTGTAGCTTGTACGAGGGACAGATTCATTACAGCAAACTTTCTCGTGAAGAGATCTCTTTGTGTTTCTAAACCACGTTTCATGGACTCTTATTTCTCAGACCGTAACTTTCCAGAAAACTGTGACTATGTTGATAGATGTTTTGTTTCGTGGTGACGCCGAAGGTGGTATTATTTCAAAACGGCAACACTTTCGCTGCATATTACGCAACTGGTTTTTCTGATCCTTTGTTTCCACTAAGAAGTACTTTACTCCCCATTCTTCATTGAAAACGCGACACTCGGCGTCAACTTTCCTTTTCATAGTAGCCATTTTGAAGGGTGGAATATGCGGGATTTGAAAATGAAAAATATATTAAATTAGAAACATTATTAAATTACTCTTTAAACACAGGTAACGCAAATGACTAGGGGTCTCTGGTGAAGCTACGATGCACCAAAGGTACATATAAACTTCATAGGTACCTTTGGTAATGGAATATATCTCATAATAAGGTTTGTAAAATATATAAATAGTGCCGGCCTAAATAAACAACCTAGAGCAGAGTTTTTCATTCGGGGTTCCGCGAGTGGCAGCCAGAGGTTCCGCCGAAACATAACGAAATTGCCTAAATGCAACATTTCTGCCCATCTGGTTTATTACATAAAGTAGGACAGACACTTGGATCATCGTACATGGTTCCTTGAGCAACGTAAACATTTGTGTAAGTATCTGCTCCATCAGAAAGGTTGAACAACACTTGCCTAGAACCAGCTCGATTAGCACCTTGAAGAGGGAATTCTTCTGAGCTGGGGATATTATTTTCGCATTAACACTAGGTTTATATGGCATTTTTATGCTATGTTTGCTACTTTATTGCCTATATTCACACTTGTAGCCCACTTACTTATCACTGTCACAGAAAGAAATCCTTGTCACATACCTATAAATGGATGACTGGCAAAAAGAAGTAAATATTTCTGGAGCATCGGACCTGTGTTGACAGCCGGACGCAACCGTTGGAAGGAAAGATGCGCGCTTGTGTGTGTGTTTGTATGTGTGTTGCCATGGAAACCATGGTAACGTCAGAGCGTAGGCGGCGCTGCCAAGAGCCGGGGAATGACTTGGGATAGCGCAAAATAAGCAAACATTACAATAAACAAGAAATATAGATACAATAATTCATCATTTAAAATAGTACATTTAAGACACAATAGCAGCCAGGAAGTCTCCGCACGTGTGAAGACCTCCTATTATTCGAAACATAATATTTACATTTAAATTGTATCACAACCTCTCGTGTTCCATACGTTATATAAAGCAAGTTCGAGTGCCGTCGGCGGGTCGGATGAAATGACATCGCGGGCCGGATCCGGCCCGCGGGCCGTAGTTTGGTGACCCCTTATCTAGACCAACAAGCAGCGATTAGAATAGATGGCGAGACATGAGATTGGTTTGACATCAAGCAAGGAGTTTGTTTAACCTGTACACCGAAATTATAATTAGAGATGTAAGAGATGATATAAACTGGGATCTATATGATGCCCTAAATATCGACTTTCATGACATACGAGATATTCGGTATGCTGATGATACAGTATTGCTATCCACAACACAGAATGGTATAGAAAACCTAATAGCCTCAACCCAATTGAATAGCGAAAATCACAACTTATATCTTAACATAGCAAAAACAAAGATAATGCATACAGACAAAACTACCATGGAGAAAGAAATATATGTTAATGAGCAAAAATTGGAGGTGGTGGAAAATTTTTAATATCTTGAGTCATTGATTACCAACAACGGTGAACAATGAAAGAAATTAAACGACGACTATCAATTGTTCTTCACAGACTAAAACAACTGAATCAATTATGGGGTGGGACAGACAGAACTACAAAAATTTGATTTTTAAGAGCATGCATCTTTCTCATTGCAACATACGCCTGTGAGACCTGGATCTTACTAAACAAGCTGAACAGCGCATAAATGCATTTGAATATAAATGTTATAGACGAGTTCTAAGATTATCTTGGGTAAAGAAAAGAACAAATGCATCCATACTTCAAGAGCTGAATATTGAAAAAGGTTGGCTATTAAAGATGATGAAACAAAGAAAACTGAAATATTTTGGTTACTTGAAACGTCACGAAAGTTTGGAGAGAACAATAAAGAAGGGGTATATGCCTGGGAAGAGAGGAAGAGGAAGACCAAAGAGAAGATGGGTGCATGATGTGGCGGATGATCTCCAGATGGGTGTATCGGACGCGAGACATCTTGCTTATGATCGAGAGGTTTTCCGGAAGGTTGTTATGGGAGCGAGGTTCTGCAAAGGACATGCTACTGAATGAATGAATGAATGAATGTGTGTGTGTGTGGGGGGGGGGGGTGTATTTATAGGGAGGAAATACGAAATGGGGGAATGACATTTTGAACATATGATGAAGAGGTGCATGGGTCAAAAAGAGGTTGAGAACCACTGGTCTAGTGTGTTTCGTTCCTCAATTTCTATTAGTGCCAACCAAAACGTGTGATTTTATTTCCCATAACGCAGGCAAACGAAAAGACAAACAGCAAACATGACGTGAATTCACCATTAAATATTTTCACAGTAGGTTGCCTTGCTGAATCACGTGGGCGATGATACGTCTCCACATCTCGCGATCGCTAATCAAGTTGGGCGCTATCATTTCCTATGGCATGAAGAAGATGTTACGAAAACCTTCACTCGCTGCCCGCCTGTATCAATATTTCAACAATACATAATTGCGCAGTGTTGCAACACGTTCTATTTTGTCTCTTCAACTGTAGTGGGAAACCATTTTAGGGTTGCACTTTTGGGGATAGTTTTTAGAGATTTGTTTGTGTCTCAGCATCTTTAGAAATATCCATCCATCCATCATGTGTCATTCCGATAAGCGTGGGCGGTCATGTTTTGCCATCTCACTCGATCACCAGAGTTGTGGATCAGCTCCGTGTTCCTGTCTCGGCCATGCCACATGGCCAAGCCATCCAGGTATTTACTTATCGGTCTTCCCCTTGGTCTCTTCCCTTCGATCTTGCCATTTGTCACCAATTTGTCCAATTCATTTCTTATTATAACATGCCCAAAAATGTTGACTGCCTACGTCTAGTGTCTCTAATCAGAAATATGTATATGTCCAATGCATGTTAGGCTTTATTATGTAATAATTTATTTAAAATTTTAGTTGCATGTCCTTCACAGGACGTATTATTCAACCCCAGCATTTTGGCTGTTCGTTATTCCTGGGCAAATTTAACGTTTAGTAGTTTGCCATTGTTTTCTGAACGACCGGCTCCTCTACCTTTATCGATACGATGTTAAATACGCAACAAAAATGGCGTGTATGTTGAGTTGAGTTGAGGTGAGTTGAGTTAAGAACCGACAAGACTGCACTCAGGACATTCCCATCCTTGTTCAACAGCTAGTGAAGAGCAATACAACTAATCTTTCCCACCGCTATCTGATTGAAAGTTCTCCTGTCTTCCCTCTTAGTTTTAAGATTCTTCCAGAAACCCTACCGATCCCCCGCAATCTCATTCTTTCTACATACGGGTTCACAGTTAGCTCCCCCGCCTTCTCCACCTGGTCCCACAGGCGCACCACCACCACCACGCCTTTGTCCATAGGTAATAAACCACAAAGAGATGGATTCCCTGCCAGCTTATCAGCCTGTTTATTACCCCGCACTCCCACATGGTCAGGGAAAAACATCCATACAATTCTCACGATCTATGATCACTGAAGCTAGGTGAGTCATTCCACACGAAACATTCCTTTCTCCACCTTACTAAACAATGGCGTGTATATAGAATTAAACATACCCAAAGAAACTGCACCACGTGTTGAGGAGAAGTAGAGAGAGAGAGAGAGAGAGAGAGAGAGAGAGAGAGAGAGAGAGAGAGAGAGAGAGAGAGAGAGAGAGAGAGAGAGCCGTGGAGGGCAAAGACGTAAATGCATGTGATTCAAAAGAAATTTAGGCTTGGGGTTAGTTGGTTGAGAGCTCCTCCCCCATAAACGTAATAAAGGGCAACAAGGAAGACGTGGAAGTATCATCCTGTGGCTATTACGAGAGGCAAACATGTTCACTCTAGAATATTGTTCTGACTGTATCCAAACACTTCATTGATCGGTCTATGACATTGTAAGGACCTGCAGGTCAATCTCTGGAGCCTGTCATTGCCACCAAACTTTTTCAAGGCACCAGGGCCAGGATCTATACTGGCCAAGACCTGCTGACACGTCAACGCTGTGCGTCCTGGGCAACAGGTCCCTTCGGGGTGCTGGCTAACATCCGTAGGATCGAGGATTCCTCCGAAGTCGTAGAGTATCTGCCTGCATGGTGAGGAACCACCAGTCTGCATACCAATAAGCCAGACATGGGACAACGGATACTCACCCAAACCTCAGTCCGGTATGACATCACATTGATGTTGGACAACAGGATGTATTCATCCGACATACAGGACTTCGCGCTGGAGTTCACAGCCAGCGAACACAAGCAAGCGAGCACGTACTCAAAGACCGGACCGATACTGTGTAGTCTAGAGAAACAACAGTGGAAGACAGACATTTTGAGGAAGCTAAACAAGACAATGACGTTTATACACAAGACATTACTGCAGATACAGTCAATCACATTTAACTGAACGAAATTAGAAAATGAAAAACCAATAGTATCAACTTGTAACCTGTTTGTTTGTTTGTTTTTTCCATATTGCTTGGTCTTGTTTTCTGCAGAACGGCATACCGTCAGCGTCGCACACAGCGTAAGCTCCTTAGCTCCAGCCAAAAATCTATGGGGCTTCAAAAAATATCGCACTCGTGAACAGAATAACGGATTCCGCGGCCTTTTGGCTAAGATCAGAGTGCAGATTAGATGGCCTCTCGGCCTTTTGCCTAACATCAAATATCTGCACTTGATCTGACCGTGGTGCAGAGGCGGTCATCCAAAATGCAAACTCGAATCGACCAAATCACTTACCACTAACATTGGCTGACAGGTCTTGGTGGACTAGAAGGGCCCGAAAGGAACATAGTGAGACTAAGAGGCCTTTAAAATAATTTTAAAAAAAGAATAATGGATACCAACTACGAACTCCAAAACCTCATAGTGTGAGCCAGTCGGCTTAAACAATTCACAACGAAACCACCCCCCAGCCCCCACCTCCCTTTCTTCCAACTAAAATTGAAAGATGACCCCTACACTAAATATGGGTAACCCGTCGCGTTCTTAAGGAGTTCATGCCTGGATGTCGGTCAGATCAAATAAGGCAGTTATTGCCTCTGGGTCCTGGTTCCAAATTCCATTACGATTTCTGATGTCTGGAGTTTGCTAATGCATTTATAGCTGTAACCTTCCCAAACCAACCCATCTTGAATAGACTACTTATCGACCCCTTACCTATAAGGGATATGTCAAGTGTGGGAGTTTACAAATCAAGTACATTATTGGCACAATGTATGTCCAGAATGGACTAGTGGATTTATACAATACAGTGATCATACGAATACGATGTGTGAAGAGTTGCCAAACATTCATATGTATTAATAATTTATCTTTATCTTTACCTTTTATCCTATTAAGCATTTAGCGAGTCGAATGAATGAATGGGTGCGGTTTGGGATATATTTTTCTATTAATGCCTATCTTCGACTTAGTTTAGTTGTTAGGTTTTGATCAACGATCATATTCATTCTAGCATGGGTATCTTCCCTTAATTCGTGCTCCAGGTTTCTCTCATAGAGCAGACAAGGAGAATCTTAACACAGTACATGAACTCCGTGGTGCACAAAATTAAGATTGTGTATTCCAGAATAACACATGCTTGCTTGCTTGCTTGTGTTCGTTGGCTTGAGCTCCAACGCAAAGTCCTGTATGTCGGATGAAGGCATCCTGTTGTCCAACATCAGTGTGATGTCATACAGGACCTGAGGTTTGCGTGAGTATCCGTTGTCCCATGTCTGGCTTATTGGTGTGCAGACTGGTGGTTTCTCGGCGTACAGGCAGACACTCTCCGACTTCGGAGGAATCGGCGATCCTATTGACTTCAGCCAGGACCCCGAAGGGACCTGTTGCCCAGGACGCTCGGCGAGGACGCGTCAATAGGTCTTGGCCAGTATATAACCCGGCCCTGGTGCCTTGGAAACACCTCTGCGTCCCAGAATAACACATGATGTGAATGTTGTTTATCGAGGTTAGGTCTTCTAATGATAAAGTTCAGCCTGGGTTGTGGCCTATCCCACCTGCTCTTCTCTATTCTCAGTTGGCCAGAGAGTTTAATGTGCATCAGGTGCACATGCAGCCTCCAAGATTTGTTTCTTGACTTCCTTGGCCTACGGGCATTGACTTTATGTTCACTACCGCAGAATCACCCGGTCTCCCTGGCGAAGGCGTTAAGGACGCTGTTCGTAATCCCGTATACCCACTTACAAAACACAGCTGCGCGATATTCCGCAGCAGATCGCGTTCCGTTGATTTCTTACGGAAAGGTATGTGAGCATGTCGTTCAGAAAGCATGGCAAATCACTGAACGTAAAACTTTCCAAGACATTAACAGCAGCTGAAAAATGCTGGTGTTGACTGCAATGGCCTGTAAATAAGATTTGCACACACACAAAATCACATAATCATGGGGATAATGGAGATAATCACTGTTTATAAATTTTTATGTTTATATATGCACATCCCAGACTGCGACGAGTCGGCAATAGTTGTAAGTGAGACACTGTTGTGATCAAGGCTTTCTTCCTGTCTCCATAGTTACGTGTAGGTATGCCATCCTGTAGTCAGTATCTTTTACTACTCTATCTCCAGAAATACGTTAATAGTGAAGATGCCTCAGTCAGCGTCTTCCACTATTACATATCTTCAGCATTACGTGTTAGTCGAACAATACCATAATTAGTGTCTTCCACTGTTGTATATCTTCAGCAGTAAGTTTAAGCATGAAAATGCCTCAGTCAGTGTCATCTGCTGTTTTATGTCTTCAGCATAAAGTGTTAGAGTAACAATGCCACACTTAGTGTCTTCCACTGTTGTATATCTTCAGCAGTACGTTTAAGCGTGTCAATGCCCGAGTCAGTGTCTTCCACTGTTATATATCTTCAGCACAAAGTGTTAGAGTGACAATACCACAATTTGTGTCTTTCACTGTTGTATATCGACAGCAGTACTTCAGCAGGCCTTTCCTTAAACAGTGTCTTCCACTTATCTCTATCATCAGAAGTAAGTATAATTATGCCATGCCTTAAACAGTGCTGTCCACTTATCTATATCATCAGCAGTAAGTATATGTATAATCACGATGGAGTCAGTGATTTCGCTGATCTTATCCTCAGGCAGCTCGCATACCGTCCCGGTGGCCATGGTCGAATTCTATTGATAACATTATAAAATTTGTCTTGGGCTCCCAGTCGCCGCAGTCCAAAGCTGATACCAGGAAAATCGTTTTGTGTAGGCGATGGGCGAGGATATTGATCACATACCCATCGAGTGCTGGGTAGTCTATACAATATGTGCTAGCACCATAACACCGTTGGCGTCCATGGCATGTAAAGGGCCTCCTACTCCTGTTTTTGCGCTACATCTTCATCGATCCGTGCATGTATGGCAATGCCGTTGTTGCATATTCTTAACGGACGTAGCAGTCAACCCCAACATTGTTTTTCGGTTGTTTCTTGATTCCTGGGCAATTTACGTCCGAAGTTTCCATTGCATTTTGAACCACCGGCACACCCATACCATTTCATTAAAAATAAAACTCCAGGAGGTTTGTCACAGCTCACATTATATGGTTAAACCACGTAAAGTTAGTAGACAGTAGCCAAGGGCTACAACTCCCGCCCAAGGGAAAGAAGTAAGAGACCTCTAAGCCAGAGTAAATCATAGCCCTTCTCGAAGGAACTGGTCAAGTGATTCCACTGTCCCGTGGACAATGATGTGGGGCCCGCCTATTGCGGGGTCCACTAGAACTCGGACAGAGGTTACCAACCCGTGGTCCCGAATTTGCGACAGGTAAACGGGCAGAGACAGACGGGATCATCAGAGAGGGCTAACCGGCCCTGCCTTAGAGGGACTTAATAGTTTAGACCCATGTGTATTATTGGGTCAGTAGACATATGCTAGATAGTTTTGCTTAGTTTGCTTAGAAGGTTTTTATAACCATGTGTGATGATGTTAACCTCTGTGATATGCAACTCAGTGCGGGCTTGTTAAACCCACTGCGCCAACGCACTGTATACTGAAATACAATAAATGTTATATATTATATTTAACGGAGTTATTGTTGCCTGTCTGAGCCCGAGCTCAGATACCTAGACATCCAACACGCTGACAGAGGTCCTGCTGCCAAATCGCCCACAGCTGTGATTCGAACGCAGGTATGCGGGATTACGAACTGCGTGTGTAACTCCTGCGCCGCGGAGCCAGCGGCAATACCGTAGACTGTATTATGTGACGATTTCCGTCCAGAATATATGTTGATGAACTCCAGGTTATTTGCCTCAGTTTGTACTAGTGAAATTACCTTGCATTCGTATTCCTAGTGAGTAACATAAGATCTGTCGGGCAACATAATTAAATTTGAAAAATATATACGCAAATGGGATACAATTAACGAAATGTATGGACTATTTACGAGCAGTGTGACCACTGAAGTCATCATCATCATCATCATCATCATCATCATCATCATCATCATCATCATCATCATCATCAAGTGCTTTGCCAGCAGGCGTAAGAGTTAATGTCTCTCTACAGATCTCGGTCTTTGGAGTTCTGGGTCAACTTTGCTGATGATATTCGTCCATGCCACCGTCTCAGTCCATTGAACATTCTCTTGGTCTGCCTCTGCCAATCGTCCCCTTGATCTTTCCAGTTATCAAGATGTTCTCCAACGCCTATCTTCTCATCACATGACCAAAGAAAGCTGTTTGTATCTTTGTTATTGATGAATATAATGTTCTAATTTCATTAGCCTTGTTCATGCATTCGTTTAGTTACTCTGACGGTCGAAGGAATTCTCAACATTCGTCTCTGGAATCACACCTCTATTGCATCCAAGTTCTTCCTAATGTGTTCATTTACATTCTAAGAATACACTGCCAACACAAACATTTTCTATTTTGTCATTTCATACTATTTCTCACATTCAATGATAATGACTTATTACATAAGATATGGTTATTTGTTGTTGTTTTTTATGCAGTGTATCCTTGACTTATTCTGTTCTTAATTTCTGATTGTCAAGGTATAAGAACTAATATTAGTTTGAACAGGAACAGATAGAGTAAAAAGACAGTGGATATGGACGACAGCACAGACGTGCAAGATTTAATAGACATGTTGTATTATGCATAAGGCAGAATGACAGACACCCACAGTCGAGGTCAGGGATAGATGAGAGAGAATTACAGACACAACTCAGGAAAAGATAAGTGAGTTATACTGAACATAACTCGGACAAGAAATCCATGAAAAGGGGGGCACGGGGCAGCGAGGAGGGGACAGAAGGCGGATTACCGAGCAGAGTGTATGTTGGACTGCGGATAAAGAAGGACGTGTTTATTTTAAGACTGTAGAGCGAGATAGTTTAAAAAATGATTGCAACAGTCTTGTGAGATCGAAGGGTGTTGTGATAGCCTACAGACTGAAGAGGTCTAATGTAAATATAATAGTTTAGCTTAGTCGACGGATCAACATCACGGCACACGGGTGTAACCACATAAGTAGCTCCGTTCTTCTCCTAACTCACGCCCTGTTCAGGAGAAACTCAGCTCAGTGCAAGAACGTCCGTGCACCTAGCGAGGATCCTGAAATACTTTTGGTAAGATTTTTACCTACTATTTGGCCCGGGCAGCACCGTTAGGCTAGTCTTTTTCGATTACCAACTGCCAAGGGATTATTTTACGTACACAACAGTAGGTACACACGGATGTCAGATCTCACTACCCAGAGACCTGAGGAAATTGTATTACTAGAAGTCCACGTGAAAAAATCCCGGTTCTCACCGGGCTTGAACCCGGGACCTCCAGCACTCGAGGCGGACACCATACCTTGAGATCACTCAATATAATAATGAACCGGTAATGACAGTTTTAGAATAACTGTAATTGTCAAAGAATGATTGTGACTGATTTGTCAGATCAAAGAGTGTAGTGACAGCTTAAGGATGGAAGAGGTCTCGTGTAAATATACTGATAGACCGGTGTTGACAGTCTATAAAATAACTGCTAAATGTGTACAGAGTTGGCACGTTATGATATAATGATGCGTTGGTTTATAATTAATTAAATGTACTGAGCTGACATTTCAGCCAGTTTTTGAGTGTAGTGATATGTAGAATCGACTTGTTCAAATCTTAAGAAACCCAGACAAATGATGAAAAAGTTTACAGACAATGAATGGTCTGAGAATCTAGAGTATACGCTTACGGACCTGAAAAGTTAGTAAACAATTAAGAACGAAAATAATATTGATGTTTTCTGACAGATCGTCATCAGAAACCATCGGCAACAGACGCACCGTGTGGACTGGGCTCTTGATGAAAGAAAACCATGGCTGACCAGGCAACATCGTTGATGTAAATTAACTGATTCGATGCCGACGATCACTCAGTTGCCAAACAGTCTCAACTTTTTTTGCCCCTCTGATCACTGTATTGCCCAAGATCTTAGCAGTTCGTTTTGTTTGTTTCGTTTGCATACCAATCTTAATTTGAAATGCCCAAAATTACGTTTTTCGTATGAAGAAGGTTGTTCATTTGCACACAAGGCCATGAAAATGCAGAATGGGGCAGAAAATGGATGAATATTGGTCGAGAAACATTCTTAGTTAAAGTTTTGTTTACTTTTCTGATTTGACAACGGCATCGACCCTGATTTTCGGCCTCAAATACTTACATTAGATAATAGTTTTAAACAATTTGAGATTGTAGTTATTCTGATTTAAAGGACTTTGTGAACGATTCTAAACTGATAGCACATGTTAAATGTGGTTGTTTGGTTAAAATTAACTGTGTATGAATGTAAACAAAACTAATCGGCTCCTTAGCTGGTTAGCCGCTAACCGTGGAAGTCTGTCATCATGTTGAATTAGCTAATGGGTCACATTTGTGCCCCTAAAGTTTACTTTGCCTATCACAAAGTTTTAAGGAGTATTTAAATAATTAAATTTAAAAGAATAATAATTATAACTAAATAAATAAATAGCGTAAATTTTGTGTTTATCAGCAGAAAACGGTCAAAACCTGTCTCGTGATTTTCGGACATTTTCTATTTTATATGACAATGATGCGCTTCAAAATATGTATGTTTTATTGTGATTTATTGGTGTTATGGAGCTGTTCTAGTGATATGTGTGTAACAAAGTGTGTAGTTATCATAATTCAGTAAGTTTCATTGTTTGGGGGGATTATAAGGCGCGTTGGAGCAGTAGCTGCCTTGGTAAGTGAACATTTCACGTCATTGTCACTCTGGTCATCAATTTATTTTTTTACATCTGCTAATATTATTATTATATTTCCTAACTTTTAGCAACAGTAGCAATACCATGTGTTCCTGTGAAATGTCCTTTATTTTGATATATAATACAATATAACTTTACTACCATTTTAACCATTTTTAGATCAATATTATGACTACCCCTACTTCCCATTTCTACCATCACTTTAAGCTTGGCAAAACCACTGAATCAGATAAGAATTGGAGTCAAATACATATTCACATTCAAGTAGTGCTTTGATTTTGAATGCTATTTTTCCAAATCTGCACTATTTGTTTTTAATGATTGTAAACATATTTGCATCATATATTAATTCATAATCATTTGTAATAGATATATTTACTTGATTAGTCATACAATTATTTGGGATGTATTGACTGTGACTAAAAGAGATGAATATGCATCAACTGTTACAATAAATTTAACTATATACTTTAAATGGTGATTACAACAGAATGTCATCATTAAACAACTTCGTCGAACTGGGAATAAAATGTGGATTTTCTTGAGAGAACTAGTACAGTGGAGTGAAAGAAAATTCATAGGACATAATGAATGAGAAGAACGAATACAGGAAAGAGAGTTAAGAAAGGCTTAAATAGACAGCAAAAATAAACAGGCTGAAATTGACAGCAAAAATACACAGGCTGAAATAGACAGCAAAAATAAACAAGCTTAACTAACCGCCCAAACTAAGAAAGATTAATTGGAAGTACAAACAAAACAAAGTGAATTTAAAATGCTAGAAAGATCGAATCTAGAAAAAATGAACTGAAATTTTAATGATATCAAGGTATTATAAAAATAACTTCTCTGCGGGTGAGAGTATATCCGCATGGCCCCAACATTTTGAAACACTATTGAGCCACTACGAAATTCCTAAGGACGATTTGTGTATTACGTATATGAAACATCTTGCGTTAGAGCCGTTAAAAGTCATTGAAACAATACCAGAATCTTTAAGAAAAGATTATGAATATCGCAAAAAAGAGGTTTACAACATTTGTCTCTAGATCAACATGGTTATAGCATAAAATTTACAAGATTAAAACCGAAGCCTACCCAGACATTATTGGCATATGCATCAGAAGTTCACGATACATTTCAAAAATGGATTACTTCTGCTAAAGATAACAATGATTTTGAATTATTAAAAGATTTACTACTAAGAGACAAAGTGTTAACGTCATTGCCAATACTTTTTTTCTAATTGTCTACAAGAAAATGAATGCAATTTAATGCAAGAAATAAAAAGGAAAGGGTCTGAATATTTTTACGCAAATAGAGATATTGTTTCTTTCTTTAACAGCACAAACCACTTACAAAAAATTAATGATGTCATAATAAGGGAAAGAAATTTAGAAGTGTAGAAATAACTTTTCCTGAAAATATTGCGAAGCGTCACGTGATGAGAATGAAATGTGCGACTAAGACCCCGAATATCAAAATTATTTGGAAAGGATCATAATAACCAACAAACTAAACGCAACCGATACAACAGATTGATAATTTTTTTCCAAAGATTTTTGTCACCTTCGAAGGTTGTGTAAATAAAGGACATATTATAAACATGCAAACACAATCATTACAGATAGTAGTACATCAGATAGCGAAGACGATGAGGGAGATACAGCTAACTCTGTTGAAGTTATTGACACTTATAATTCATAAATATATAAAACCTGTAAACAGTTCCATGAAGATGAGATTTTGACTTGTGGACACAGTATACCTATTGCAAATGAAGAAGCGAATGCCGCAATGCATTCAAAAGGTAAATTAATAATTCATCAAGGCTTAATTAACGGTAAATTGTACAATATTTTACGTGATACCGGAGCGACTCTTATCGGGGTACGCCAATCCCTAGTCAAACAAAGAGACTACACCTGGACTACAACATGAAAATTATATGTCATTCACTAAAAAAGTAGAGAGATGCCCGCTAGTATGTCCTATGATAACATCCACATTTCTATCGGGAAAAGTAAAATGTGCAGCTTTAAAACACCTCTGCCATATCATTAATAGTAACTTACCAGAAGTAAAAGACTGCTCAGAATGTAAAATTCAGTCTTGGTAAAGAAAAAATATACAAGCTAATGCTGTAACAAGAGCATCATCAACATCACAAGAAAATCAAAATCAGACAGAGGTATAAGAACAGCTAAGCCCCACAAATCTCTCATGAAATAAGATTAGAGAAAATTGCATTGCCTCAAGGGAAAAAAGACATTTACCTCGAAAAATATTCTAAACTATTATATGAGTAAACCCCCCACCCCCCCCCCCCCCCCCCCCCCCCATTGCCCCCAAAAAACCAAATACGCAATTTAGCATTTTAAAATAAAACGAAATACTAACGAGGTTCTATACAAAGAATACCTCCACACTATCACAAACCGTATAGACAAAAACAATATCAGAAAGAAACATTATAAATTGCCCACGCTTCACCTTTTGAATGTCATATGGGACTCTCTAAAACAAACGCGAGAGTACTGACACAATTTTACTGGTTTGGGTACTGCAAAGACGGTGAAATGTATTTTCAGTCACGCACAACGTGCCAGACATTGGTGAAAAAAGGGAAACACACGAAAGCAGCTGTACAATCAACCGAACTAGCATCCAGACCTTTTCAGAAAGTCGCCGTAGATATTGTTGGTCCAAAATACCCCGTATAATCCTTCTGCACATGCGGTTTGCGAAAAGTTGAATGGCAATCTTAAGCACATGTTATCAAAGGTAACAGAACATTGTCCAACAGATTCGTACATATTACTTCCAGCAGTCTTATTCGCATTTAGAGAAGTGCCTTAGAGTAGCACTGGTTTTTAGCCGTTTGAAGTAGTCTATGGTGCCAATCCTCGTGGGATTTAGCCATATACAACGAACTAGTGACAGGTAAAATTACTGATAAAATAACAACACCTTATCATCTTACAATTTGGTTACAAACTTTTATGACAGAATCGTAAAATCATGTATTATCGCAAAGTACGCATTGCAGAATATAGGCAATGCATATAGAAAGTACGCAAATAAGACTTCTAGAATACTGAAATTAAAACCAGGACAGGAAATTGTGCTAGTATTCCCTGATAATAGAGATTAACTATCCATCTCATTGCAATGGCCATTTAAAATATTACGAAAAAAATCAACTGTTGATTATAAGATATTAATAAATAGCAAAAACAACATAAATTTTTCACATCAATATGGTGAAGCCATACTCTACTAGAAGTGAAGAAGACAATGACAGAACAGATGACAAAATAACTGCTGCATCGGCTGTGATTAACCATACCGAACTTCTAGTCCCAATACTTAATACTACGGACACTGTAAAAGATATTAATATTTCTCCTGATCTATCTACCATACATAGGGACAAAATCAATAAAGTACTAATAGAATATAAAGAGATGTTCACCAACATTCCGGGGGAAATCGACACAATTAAACACCATATTAGTGTCACATCTAAAATACTAATTAAATGTAGGCCATGCCCAATACCTTTACAATTTAAAGAAACACTCGATAATGACATTATCGAGTTAGAAAAACATGGTATCATAAGAAGATCAAAACCAATATACTTGTCCCCATTCGTTATCGTGAAGAAAATAGATGGAAACATAAGACTCTGTGTAGACTTCAGAAAACTCAACTCCATTACTAAAATAGACGCAGAACTCATATCCAACTGTGAAAACGTCTTTGCTAACATGACACCCTCAAAATTATTTTTGACATAATACTTAACTAAAACGTATTGGCAGATACCGATGACCCGATGAATTGATCCATTTGACAACTATTGCCATACAATTAGGACTGTTCTAGTGGTTATTTATGCCGTTCTGGCTAGTAAACGCTCCAGCTATTTTTTATAATGACCAGATTACTACTATGTAACATCTCGAACGTAGAAACATATATTGACAACATTTATATACGTACCGATGACATGACTAATCACATAACAACTTTTAGACAGGTATTTGACAGAGTCAGACAATTTGGCTTGACACTTAAACCATCTAAATTGTACATCGGTTTCCAGCAAATATATTTCTTCTGCCATAACATTTCTATCAGCCACATATCGAGTGATGATAAAATTATATCAAAAATTCTGAACTTTGCCATTCCCAAAACGAAAAAAAAACACGAAGTCAGGAGCTTTTTGGGCTTTGTGAACTACTAAGGTAAATGTAATCCAAAATTTGCTGAACTGACAAATGTATTTACGAAACTTTTGGTGAAGAAAGAGCCAAATAAATTTTCTCAAAGTGCAGATTTTGGAGGTAGGTCTCAGTAAAATCAAAACTTATTTTTCGAAACCACCGATTTTAAAGTTACCTAACATTAATTTAACTTTCATTCTCGTTACGTAAGTCAGTGGTATAGCTATATCTGCATTTTTACTCCAGTGCGATGATAGAATTCTTCATGCTATTATATACGTTAGCCGAACACTTTCACCATCGAAGATACACTACGTTGGAACTTTGCAGTAACGAAATTTAACAAGTACCTTCTAGGAACTCACTTGACAAACCAAACCGATAACAGCCCTCGAGTTTTCCTTCAAAAGGGCAACCCAAAGAGCAAAATAAGACAATCGAATTGCCAGATGGGCATTCTTATTACAGAATTTCTACTTCAATACAGAACACATACGGGGGAAAGATAACAACATCGCAGATCTTCTCTCAAGATTACCAGATGAACAGACTGAGTAGTGGGCAACGGTGAATCAACAGATCAAATAATATATACAGTTGTGTGATCAACATCAAGAACTTTAATGATGTGTTAACATAATGATAAAGAGGACGACTTCAAACAGAAAGAAGGAAATTTCACAGGAACGTGAAACAAAGAACTTTCATCAACGATTTCAAACATATAGAAGGAAATCTCGACAGGAACGTGAAGTGACATCAACCATCCGTGTATGCAAGTATAATGAACACTAAACATTAACATTTTAGTTATTGTGTTATAAATAAGTGATGTGGTGAATATTTTACTTACTATATTGTAAAGTATGATTTTGTGAATTGTACATTGATAATGGCACTGTTAAAATATGTATTAATTAGGCAGTTATCACTAAGAATCAATATTTGATATTCTATGTTCATTGGTGTCACAGTATTTACATTGATGGGTAGTGGGATACCCAGCATATGACGCTTAGTGAATATATTAATAAATTAATGTTTAAATACAAAAGTATATAATAATAATAATAATAATAATAATAATAATAATAATAATAATACAATCTTAACAACCTTACAACAGATGCATGAAGATGTTGATTCGAAAAATCACTCATGTGTATCATAGTGTACCCTAAGATAAATAAATGAGTCAGTGTCATAAGACGTTACATGTGCAAATGAAAGCCACTACGTACAATAAAAGTATATTGTTTATCATTCATTCATTCAATAGCATATCCCTTGCAGACCCTCGCTGCAATAACAAATCTCCAAACAACTGCTCGATCACAAGCAAGATGTCCCACTTCTGATACACCCATCTGGAGATCATCCGAGACATCCTGCACCCATCGCCTCTTTGGACTTCGTCTTACTCTCTTCCCAGGCATATACCCCTCAATTATTGTTCTCTCCAAACTTTGATGACTTTTCAAGTGACCAAAATATATCAATTTTTTTCTTTGCTTTATCGTTTTTAATAGCCAGCACTCTTCAATATTCAGCTCTTTAAGTATGGATGCATTTGTTCTTTTCTTTACCCAAGATATTCTTAGAACCCGTCTATAACATTTATATTCAAAAGCATTTATGCGCGGTTCAGCTTGTTTAGAAAGTGTCCAGGTCTCGCATGCGTATGTTGCAATGGGAAAGATGCAGCTCTTAAAAATATCTAATGTTTGTAGTTCTATCTGTCCCACTCAATAATATATTAAGTTGTTTTAGTCTTTGAAGAGTAATTGATAGTCGTCGTTTAATTTCTTTAATTGTGTCAAAACTCAGGTCCTGTATGACATCACACTGATGTTGGACAACAGGATGCCTTCATCCGACATACAGGACTTCGCGTTGGAGCTCAAGCCAACGAACACAAGCAAGCAAGCAAGCAACCATTGTTGGTACTCAATGACCCAAGATATTCATCATTTTCCACCACCTCCAATTTTTGCTCATTAACATTTATTTATTTCTCCATAGTAGTTTTATCACTATGCCTTATCTTTGTTTTTGCTATGTTAAGATATTAGTTGTGATTTTCACTATTTCATTGGGTTGAGGTTATTAAGTTTTCTATACCAGTCTGTGATGTGGATAGTAATACTGTATAAACAGCATATCTAATCTCTGGTATTTCATGATCACCGATATGTAGGGCATCATATTTCTCCCTGGTTATATCATCTTTGACATTTCTCATTATATTTTCGGCGTACAGGTTAAACAAATAAGGTGACAGCACACAGTCCTGACGGACTCCTTGCTTGATGTCAAACCAATTTGATGTCTCACCATCTATTCTTACTGCTGCTTGTTGGTCTAGATAGAGCAATTTTATGAGTTGTACTATATGTGATGTCAAGCCCATATTCCTTATGATTTCCCAAAGTTTCCGATGTTGTACACAGTCAAATGCCTTTGAATAATTCACAAAACTGGAGAATAGGTTTACATTAAATTCTCTGCACTTCTCTATTATTAAACGCATGTTGAGTATGTGATCTGTTGTTCCTCTTCCTTGTCTAACTCCAGCTTAAACCATGTTAATCTCTTCTTCCATTAGTCTTCCCATTTTTATTTTTAGTTGAATTTTACTTGGATGACTGATCAGGGCAACAGTTCTATAGTTGGTGCATAATTTCAGGTTGCCCTTTTTTGGTATTGGAATGATGATAGTTCTCTTCCGATCTTTTGGCCATATACCATATTACCATATCTTTTTACATAATGCAAGATAGATGTGAATGCTTTCTTCTCCTCCCGCTTTAATTAGTTCAGCTGGTATCTCATCACATCCAGGTAATTTACCATTCTTTAGGTTCTTTATTGTCCAAGCAATTTCATCTTATGAGGGTTTACATTTTGCTTCTGCTGTCATTGGTTCATGTATATTATTCATATCCTCACAGTCATTCATATCATACATTCCACTGCAGTATTCCTGCCATCATTCTATAATTTGTCTAGATTCTGTTAAGGTATTTCCAAATTTGTCACAGATAACATTTAATTGAGGTTGAACATTTCTTGTCAATAACTTTATTTCTTTGAACATTTCGTAATTTCTTCCATTCTGATGATATTGCTCTAATTTTTGTACAACAATCCTGTTTATCACCATTGGTTTATCACCACGAGTAAAAGTGACAGATTATGATAGAGGATTAACAGGGACAAGCACGTTGTTTGAAACATATAGGATATTGATCCACATCTGTAAAGACAAGAGACCTGGTTGTCAGTCATGCGTAGACAGGAAGATACCTTCTCTCTGATTCTTTTCGGCAATGGCTGAAAACATTAAGCCTAACAGAGTTTGTTGTGGGAGGATATTGTTGTCTGAGCTTTTATAAGCAAGTATGACGTAAATCAATGAATAATCCCTGATTTGTGCTTATCCTCGATAAACAGAGGGCATCACTTGTGTGATAAGGAAAGTTCAACTGATCGACCTGAGAAAAGTAATCATTATATTTCTTCACTGACAAAATGGGTGTGACCAGTATATAAATGATGTGCGAATTTGCCGGAGGTAATCACGAACATCACACTATGACAAGACGTTGACTTAGGACTGCACTATCTACATGGTGATCACAACGATTATATAGGCCTTTGACAGAAAAATAAAGAAACGAAATACTTTCCAGTGACACAATATACCAAGAGAATTGTCATATTCCTAGATGAGAAAAGTGCCAAATTTGGGAGAGCGGGGGGATGTCAAAGTCCTAGACTAATTATAGTTTAGAACAGGACAGATTGAGTTAAAAGACCGTGAATATGGACGAGATCACAGACAAGCAATATTTAAAAGACATATAGAATTCCGTACAACGCAGAATGGCAGAACCCACACTCGGAGTCAAGGACAGACAAGATATAATTACAGACCACAATTCAGGACAAGACGAGTGAGTTGCACTAAACATGACTCGGACAAGAAATGCATGAAAAAGAAGGCACATGGCAGCGAGGAGGGGACAGACGTCGGAGGACCGAGCAGAGTGTATGTTGGACTGCGGACAGAGACGGGTGTGTTTATTTTAAGACTGGATAGCGAGAATGATTGCGACAGGCTTGTCAGAACGAAGGGTGTTGTGATAGCTTACAGACTTCAGAGGTCTAGTGTAAATATAGTAATAGACCGGTAATGACAGTTTTAGAATAACTGTAAAATGTCTAAAAATGATTGCGACAGACTTTTCAGATCGAAGTGTGTTGTGACAGCTTAAGAACAGTAGAGATCTCGTGTAAATATACAGATAGAAAGGTGGTGACAGTCTTTATAATAACTGATAAATGTGTACAGAGTGGGCACGTTATGATATGTAATCATGTGCTGTGTTACTATTAATAAAATGTACTGAGCTGACGTTTCAACCAGTTTTCGAGTGTAGTGACTTGTAGAATCATAGCTTGCCGGTTTGAGGCTTGTATGAATGTGTACAATAGACAGGAGGTCTCTGACACTGATGTGCAGCTTGTTCCAGAAGAAACCAGGTGATCCAGAAAATCCAAGGACCGAGATCTGCGGAGAGTCATGAACGACAAAGCCAGCTCTGTGTGTGTGTATGTGTGTGTGTATGTGTGTGTGTGTTTGAGCGCGCGCTCGCTATCAAGCATATGAAGAAACGAAATATGCATGGGTCAGATGGAATCAATGTAGATAAAACAGAAGTTTTGAGAGAATGTAGATATAAATACTAACACATCTGTTGATTGCGAGAGTTTGAATATAAATACTAACAAAACTTTTCAATGTGAGAGCATGTGGATATAAATACTAACACAATTGTTGAATGTGAGAACCTATGGATATAATTACTAACAAAACAGTTGAAAGATACTTACAACAGTGCATACACACTGAGTGATATACTGAAATCTGTATTTTTCCCTTTTCCTAACAGATCAAGAGAAATTGAATGCGAGGATTTTCGTGCTGTTAACCTCGTAAACATGTCACTAAACTCCTACTCAGAATATTGAGATATAATGAGACGAATAAGAAGATAAATAAAGACGGTAATTAACGAAGACCAATATGGTTTTGTGGAATGGAAAGGAACAAATAATACAGTATAATCATTGCGGCAATATACATGCCGACTCCGTGGGGTCGGGGTTAAGCACGCAGGTTGTAATTCCGCATACCGCGTTCGAAACACAGTTGTAGGCGATTTGGCAACAGACAGCCTTTCGTAGGTTTCGTATGAAATGATATGGGTGCCGGTCGTTCAGAAAGCAACAGCAAACTACTGAACGTAAACTTGCCTAGAAATCACGAACATGCAATAAACGCTGGGATTGACTGCTATGTCCTTCCTTTAAAGGATATGCAACTAACTCATTGCGATTACTAAAAGTGAGATCAGTTCAGATATCAAAGGACCTAATTTTTGCTTTAAAGATTACACAAAGCCAGCTGATAAAGCAAAACATGATAAGATAAGCAGAATGTTAGAGGATGCTAAAATTGATAGGACGATCTCAGAGTAATACAGAATATTTACAGTAGACAATTTGCTATAACGAACATAGTCATTAAAGTAGATCATTGTGAACAGACAACACACATAGTAAGTTGAGGAAGTGTTTATGTTTCTGAATGTATATTATATAATAATAATGAGAGATATTACATATAGACCAGGAATTATATAATACTAGCTGACCCGGCCCGGCTTCGCCCAGTCCCTGGTGGGGAGCATCTCATTTAATTCATATAAGTAGTCATATAAGTTCTCGTTCCCGTTACCGACTGTCTGTCTGTCTGTCTGTCTGTCTGTCTGTCTGTCTGTCTGTCTGTCTGTCTGTCTGTCTTTCTGTCTGTCTGTCTGTCTGACCCGGCCCGGCATCGCCCAACTCCTGGTGTGGAGCATCTCATTTAATTCATATAAGTAGTCATATAAGCTCCCGTTCCCGACTATCTATCTGTCTGTCTGTCTGTCTATATGTCTGTCTGTCTGTCTGATCCGGCCCGGCTTCGCCCAGCCCCTGATGGCGAGCATCTCATTTAATTCATATAAGTAGTCATATAAGTTCCCGTTCTCGACTGTCTGTCTGTCTGCCTGTCTGTCTGTCTGTCTGTCTGTATGTCTGTCTGTATGTCTGTCCGTCCCTCCCTCTCTGTATGTCTGTCTGTCTGTCTAATCATTTATTGGTTGCAGTTAGAACAACCTTAGATAAACGAAGACCAACTTACAAAAAGCATTAGAAAGAGCACTTGAAAGATCTTTACATCTTCCCCAACAATTAACTTGGGTAAATGGAGCGGCGGCAGCAGCATCAGCAGAAGAAGGAAAAGGAGGAGTAGGAGCTGGGAGGAGGAAGAGGGAGGTGGAGGAGGGAGGAGTAGGAGGGAGGAAGAGATAGGTGGAGAGAGGAGGAGGAGGGAAAAGGAGGAAGGAGGAGGAGGAGTAGGGAGGAATAGGAGGGAGGAGGAGGGATTAAGAGGAGGAGAGAGGAGGTGGAGGTAGGAGAAGGGAGGAGGAAGGAGGAGGAGGAGGGAAGAGGAGGGAGGAGGAAGGAGGAGGAGGAGTAGGGAGGAATAGGAGGGACGAGGAGGGATTAGGAGGACGAGAGAGGAGGAGGGAGGAGGAAGGATGAGGACGCAGGAGGAGCGAGGAGGAGGGGGAGGAGGAGGGTAGGAGGAGGAAGAGGGAGGGGGAGGAGGAGGAAGGAGAAGGAGGAGGAGGGAGAAGGAGGGAGGAGAAGAACGCAGGAGGGGAGGAGGAGGAGGAGATGGAGGAGGGAGGAGGAGGGAGAGAGGAGGAAGGAGGCGGAGGGAGGATGTGGAGGGAGAGAAGAGGGAGAAGGATGAGGGAGGAGAAGGAGGGGAAGGATGAGGAGGGAGGAGGAGGAAGAGGGAGGAGGAGGAGGGAGGTGGAGAGAGGAGGAGGAGGAGGAGGGATGAGGGGAAGGACGTAGGGAGGGAGGAGGGAGGAGGAGGGAGTAGGAGGAGAGAGGAGGAGAAGGGGAGGAGGAAGGAAGAGGAGTGATTAGGAGGAGGGGAGGAGTAGGAAGAGGGAGAAGGAGGAGGGAGGAGGAGAAGGGATGTGGAGGAGGAGGAGGGGAGGAGGAGAGGGATGAGGAGGGAGGAGGAGAAGGGAGGAGGAGAAGGGAGGAGGATGGAGGAGGGGAGGGAGGAGGAAGGGGAGGAGGTAGGAGGAGGAAGGGAGAAGAGGGAGTGAGAAGGGGGGAGGAGGGAGGAGGAGGGATGAGGGGGAGGACGTAGAATTAGAAGGAGGGAGGAGGAGGAGTGGAGGAGAGAGGAGGAGAAGGGAGGAAGGAAGAGGAGTGATTAGGAGGAGGGAGGAGGGTGAGGAGGTAGGAGGAAGAGGGAGGAGGAGGAAGGAGGAGGAGGAGAAAGAGGGAGGAGGAGGAGGGAGGGGAGAGGAGAGGGGAGGAGGAAGAGGGTAGGAGGAGGAGGAGGGGAGAGGAGGAGGAGGATTTTAACGCATATGCCTGTAGACAACTGCAGCGAAAAGGTGGGTCTGTCTATCTATCTGACCCGGCGTGGCTTTGCCCAGCTCCTGGCGGGTAGAGTCTCATTAAATTCATACAACAAAAAAAGTAACTTAAAAGAATGTCCTTCCACACACCATCCATTATTTTTAATGAAAACTCTTTTTACTAATCACCTGCATGACTACAGTAACTTCTTAAGCATAAAAAGATGAGTTACAATGTTATGCATTGTGCATTATTTTTATGAAAACTTTGAAAATGCCTTAAAGATTGTATCATTATTATTATAACTCATATGCCGGTACATAACTATAGACACAGAGTTTATAAATCTTTGAAAACGATGCAACAATATGACTGTAAGTTATACAGAAAAGTTATTAAAAGTTATGCCCCTTGAAATAACTTTTACAGAGTTAAGTCCCCTTGCTGTATAGAAATTATAATGAAAAATGGAAAATTAAATAATATTCAGTAAGCAGCCGATTTCACACTAAAAAAATATCACAGTTGGCTGCACTGGAATGAAAGAAAGACGTGTAGAAAATTTCATCTCAATCGGATGGGCCGTTCGCGAACGCATAAAGGACATACGGACGGAGATTGCCTTTTATATATAAGAAGATTAACTATTATACACTTCTCTTCCTCTGTTTCATTCAGTTAAGTGTTGGTGAGCGATGTAAAGATCTTGTATGCGCTCTTTCTAATGCTCTTTGTAAGACTGTATTCATTTTTAATAATATAAACAATTTCCGTTATGCACAGTACTGAGAGCTGAAAACAAAAGAGATATGCTACAACTTCTGGAGACAGCAGTGATACCGAGTGAAAACAGGGAGGCTATCATTGAAAGTAAAGGAAATAGAAACAATGCTATACCAAATTAAATGATGACATAAGGGAAAGCAAACCCACACGAAAAATTCAGTCCCTAACTACTTTAAACAGCGTATAAGGACTGCGCTTGAGTTCAAGTGAGCGAACAAAACCAAAACCAACCAAAATGATAACATGAAAATGTGATATTGCAATAGATGCAAAATTGCTAACTCAAGCCAGTAAACTCAGATATAACATCAGATGGACGATACATGACAGATTTAGAGCAGAATTAGCCAAGCTAAGGCTGCATTAAATAATATGGGGAATATGTGACAGATTTAATAAAATACTTTCACGGCAATCAAAAACAGAGTACTGAAATTGAATATAGAACCTGTTATACTGCATGGCAATGAAACATGGAATGCAAACAAACAAATTAGACAGCATTGATGGAGTTTCTGAAATAAATATTGGTAACATCTTGGACCGCCAGAGTAACTAACAACGATTGCTTGAAAGAATCGAATGGAAGTATACGATTATGCACATTACAGTAAGGAATCACTTAATTTGTTCTTTGGTCATATAATGAGAGCATAGGCATTGAAGGATAGAGTGACGAATGAACAGATCAGTTGTAAACGAGGCAACAAAAGGCCAAGAGAAATGAAGCTTGATGGTGTAGAAATATCGCATGGAGGAATTCAATCAATACCATTGATCTTGAAAATCAAGGACCGACAGCTGGCAAGAGATGTGCACGCGACGTCAATAAGCAAGGGACGTTTGATGATGATGTATATGCTTCTGTATAATCTTCTTTTGTTTCTTTATTTCTTCTTCTTCTTCTTCTTCTTCTTCTTCTTCTTCTTCTTCTTCTTCTTCTTCTTCTTCTTCTTCTTCCTCTTCTTCTTCTTCTTCTTGTTGGTGTGTGAGGATATGTGTGTGGGTGAGGAAATGTGTGTGGGTGGGGGATCAGTGGGTGGGTGGCGGCATGTATGTTTGCCTGGGTCTGTGTGAGTGCGTGGAGGTATGTGTGGGTCGGTGGGGGAGGTTTGGTACGTGGGGGATGTGTTGGTGGCTGCGAGATGTGAGGGTGGATGGGGGATGTGTCTCACAACATTGCAATATGCACTGTTTATGTTTACAACTTTCATTTGACAATGTTTTTTTGTTTTTTTTCATGTGAATTATCATGCGTAATACGCATTGTTTATGCTTACAAAATCCATTTGACAATGTTTTTTCCCCCTATGTTAATGTAACATGCCCATTTGATGAATGAAAGATGAGTGATTGAAAGGGCCGAATGTAAGACGGGCCTGCGTGCCCAATTTGTTACCCTTTTAAAATAAAGTTTGTTCGTTCGTTCGTCCGTTCGCCCTCCGGCCCGCTCCGTAAGGGCCCATGAGTTTATCACATGCCGGACGACCGACCCATCTGTGTAAATGAAAGCATCACTGTCTAACGAATTCTCAAAGATCAACGCTTGGACTTCCGCCTCCACAGAAGCCGGATTTTCTAGTCTGCATTTTCTGTATAGTTAGATGCAAACTGAAAAGAATGTACAGAAATTTGTTAGCACTTGTACCCACTCCTCGCCAGGTTCTAAGTCCTCCAGTGAACACACCTGTTCAAGAATGTCTTCCCATCCACGACCTTCCTCTGTTTAACCTGCTGCCCTTCACCTTCCTTATTTCACTATGCAGAGGATGTTGTGTGTTTGCATTGACTCTGAGGTAAGCACGTGCTCTGCAAAATTTAGTCTGTCTTCAATGGTTGGAATATCAAGAAGGTAGCGGATCGCCCTGCATGCTGCAACTGGCACAGGAACAGAGCATAATGGGTCGACCCGTTGCTGTGAAGTTGGAACTGCGACTAACTAACTAGCTGAAACTCTTGTACATCCAAGAATAATGCGCACAGCTTAGTTTTGTATCCTTTCCATTCTATCTATCTGATTATGGCTGAGAGTCAGGATGACCATCGAATACTCAAAAACAGACATGACCAGCCCCTTGTATAGGAGGCATAGATGGCGCTGCTCACAGTTTGCTGCCGCCATCACCCGCATCGCAGCCAAACACCGCTTGGCCTTTGTTATCACCTGGTCTATGTGCTCATTATAAGCAAGGCTTCGATCAAAACGTATCCCGAGGTAATTCATTGCTTGCGTTCTTTGCACAGTCTCTGAACACAGATTAACAGTTGGTGTTGGAGTGATGACTATATGATTATTCAAAGAGAACCATGCCACTGTTGCCTTTGTTGGGTTTGGGGTATTACCCCAGCTTCAGCACAAGTACTTATGCGTTTGAGTTCGGTTTGCAGTTCCACAGCAACCTGCTCACTATCCTTACCCTGAAGATACACTAAAACATCTTCGGCATATGACAATGTCCTCCCCGGTCCAGTGATCTGCTCGCTGGTGATTCTCACAGTGTGGGCGTTGAACAGCACCGGAGATAATGATGAACTCTATGGTAGGCCAGGATGTATTGTTGTTGGTTCTGACGTCCAACTGCCACATTTAAAAGCTACTTTCCATTGGAAGAAGGCTGCAGCGATCCAACTAAGAAGGAACGGACTTATCTTGAGTTCAAAAAGCTGAAGCATTAGAAAATTCAGTGGTACTCTGTTGTACGCGTTCTCAAGATCAAAGGTGTCAATGCCTGAGTGGAAACCTTCTTAAACATCGTGGGCAAAAACTGATGCTTTGGTCCAGGTTTCTCTTTTGAGACGGTACCCTCCCAGGGTGGGTGAGTAAGCACCTTGCTTCTCTAGCTGACTTGATATATTTCTGGCAATCAACTTCTCCAGCAGCTTGCCTATTGTATTCTGCGTGGTTATTACTCGATATCCCTGAATTTGTGTGTGGTCTTTGCCAAGCAAGGGAATCAGATAGCTGTGTGACCACTCCTCCTTGATTCTAGCACTCCCTATACTGTTGTTGTACATGCATGTCTGTTATAGTCTGTCCAGAAATGAATGCCATCATTCACGATCAATTATTTTGAAAACTGTCTGTTGTGTCGTTATGAAATTTTTCCTGCCGTCTTATATTTACCCCCACCCAAGGAGTATCTGTCTTTGATAGGTCCAAAAACAACTTAAATCATCGAAAGCGGCGACATTTCTTTGATGCTTTGGTGAAAAACTAGTGATTTCTCGCTAGCAAACTTGTTTTACAGTAATGAATGCCCCGCCAATTCAGATGACGACACAAGGCGTATCCTGATTAGTATGGAAGTGGGTGCAACGAAAGAAGTAGCTTAAAATCGACACGGTCGGCTGCATTGCACCGGGTTTTTATCAAATATGGCTCAGTTTCTTTCCACAACGCGGAAAGCGTCGCACAAAGCGTGAACTCCATACCTCCAGCGACGACCCTCGGGAGTCTCCAAACAAATGCACTCGTGAAATGAAGGACGCGGCCCGGAATCGAACATACAACCTTCGGAGCCCGAGTCAGACGGCTTGAAGACTTCACCACGGAGAATCCCGAGGCGGGTGCAATGTGTAATATCAGTAAAGGCAGAGAATTTACAGAGGCATGGAGTAAATAATTTGTAAATTGACAGGAAAGTAGAAGGAATATATTTCTTACCTTATTTTTCATTTCCTTCTTGTTTCTTCAGCTGCTTGTTAATAATGTGTTCACAAGTATTCGTGTTATCTTTTTATATTGAGTTCGTGAAAGCTTCCAAATAGCTATGCGTTAATGTGCGTATGGAGTGACCAGAAATGATACCGCAATTTAGTCATCATGTTTCCATTTTTAAGAATCTGTTCAGCTGCTTCTGTAGTTTGTTCACACGTACACATGGGTGACAGACCCGCTTTGAGTCTTCGTGAAAGATTGTCTGCTCAGCTGTTTACCGTTCAGAGACGGAACATGATTACCTGTTTTGCACTTTGAAAATAATTGTCAGTGTCTCTGTAGTGGGCTTTCTTCTTAACGACCAAGGTGTTGGTCCTCTTCTCATTGAAGTTTATAGATTGATTCGTATGCACGTATGTTGTCCTCTAATTTGACAACGTGTTTGCTCTCACGTTTCTTGTTATGTCACAATTGTCAGTTTCCAACTCAATAATACTCTTCTGTTGGTATTCAATGCGTGTAGTGTGTGAGTGAGTGTGTGTGTGTGTGTGTGTGTGTGTGTGTGTGTGTGTGTGTGTGTGTGTGTGTGTGTGTGTGTGTGTGTGTGTGTGTGTGTGTTTTTTGTATTTTTCAAAACAGTGTTTGTCACCGCTGAGGGCTTGCGGAATTGAAATATTGGAATATTGGAACTATGGAATACAAACTGTTGCCATTGACATTATGCTGATGCTGTAATGTTTAGGGCCTGCAATTCGTCTGAATAGTTGGAGCAATATATCCCAGTAAGAGTGCACGTGGATTAAGGTCTGCGATCTGCTCAGACCTTAATCTGTGTCGGACGATTCCAGTAGGTTGATGACTGCTCTCGGTTCATAAAATTCAATCCATCCTTTCTCCAATAGTCCTCTTTCTCTTTCAACACATGGTCCTCACATTTTTCCAATAACTTTTATCAATATTTAATAGCGCGGACTGGATTAGTATCTTGACATCAGACAAATTCAATATATTATTGTCGGCTGCCACACGTCCTTTAATTTTAGCCCACACAAGTTCTATAGGGTTAAAATGAGAATGGTACGGCGGAAGTCTCAAGCACTCATGACGATGCTCTTCTATCAACTTGTCGATTTGATATTTCTTGCTTTTTGGCGTCTGTTTTACAAGGGACACAATTCTAGCTAGAAATACGTTTCTGGAAATGGTATGTTTTCCATTCGGAGCCATATCTTTATTGCTCCCTTTCTGCTCGATGCTGTAGGTATTTTGTCTTCTTGGGCAACAACATTGATATCATGTATTGTTCATAATTGGACACGACGGTCTATCTAGGGATGGAAGCACAGTATTCTCGAGCCAATTTCTAAATACATTACCATTCATCTTATTATGATAATCCCTATTGTCTGATACTTTGATACGAACACGAGCCCAGCATTCTGTTGTAAGCCATTATGCGTATTACCAGCATGGGTCATGACCAAAAGCTGTCCTATACTACTGGGCACATATCGCTTTATCTGTCCATCCACTGGTTGCCATTCCTTATCACTTGTGTGGTTCGCATTGATCCACATTTCATCCAAATACATAATGCCATAATTTTCTTTGCGCCTTTCCCTTATTTCACGTAGGTATCTGCTTCTCATAGCTCCTAAATGCCGTTGCTCGCAAAGAATATTTCTACATCCCTTGTACTTTCTAAAAGTGAAGATAATGTCCTTATAATTTTCCACAAAGTTGTTTTGGATAGCTCTATGTTATTGTTCTTTCTCAACCAAACCCTAAGTTTTCCTACAGTCACTGTTTCTTTGGCATCCAGCATTTTTATAATGCTTGATAATCCTGGATATAAAATCCTACATCTTTATAATTTTAGGAGTTTCCGTGGCGAAGTGGTCAACCCTTTTGACTCGGTGTGGGTTCGATTCCGGGCCGCATCCTGCGGTTCACGAGTTAAATTTTTCGGAGACTTCTGTGGGTCGTCGCTAGAGCTGCGGTGTTCGTGCTTTGTGCGATGTTTCTGCGCTGCGGAAATAAACCGAGCCATATGGGATAGAACCCGGTGCAATGAAGTCGACCCTGTAGACTTTTAAGTGACTTTTTAAAGCATGTTTATAATAGCTCGCCTTATGACATCTTTGTCAAAGCTGTCTACAATAACCATTCTACCTACCGTTTGGTTATTGCATGGTGGTTTAATTCCAGATTCTTGCACCCATCGACGAAATGACCGTTTACTCAATCCCAATGCATGCACTGTTCTTTTTTCGGAATTTGTAATAGTATTAAACATTTTCCTGCAATCAGCTTCTATACAAAAAAAAATGTGTACAACTTCATAGCGATGCTTTGAAGTGTATATACAATTTTGCATTCAATCTCATTGAAAAATATTCACACATTTCAATGTTAGCAATAAGTGGTAAGATTTAAAAAAAAAAAATAATAATAATCAGGTTCAATGAAAAAACCCACATTTTAACGACACCTCTGAACACTCCCAGTTTAAACAGCGCGGGGTTCTTGGCATAAGGCCAATCCCGTGAAACACATAGAATATTCAACATTGAACGCTGATTGTCTGGCTTCGGTGTAATACATTTAAAATTATGAACTTAATCTCTGACCCGTAAATTATATACCGCATATAAACAAACATTGAAATCTGTTGTACAATCTCCAGAACAAAAATTTTCTTGATGGGTGGACATGATGATAAGGTTATATGCTAAATCTCATAGTTTTTCCTCAGTTGGTTACTGAGATATGGATTTTTATATGGAGGCAAACAAATGTGAATGCACTATAGTTTCTCTAGCTCGTTGTCGGTACACCTATTGCTGTCGTCATATCTTATGCCATCTGGCCCAGGAGCGCTGGTTTTTTGATCGTCGAAGCACAGCCTTGATTTCTTTCACAGGTGGCAATGGTGGTGGCAATGGAAGTCGGAACCCACTAAGGAGTGCGAAATCAAGCAGCCCTGTCAAAGAGATACCCTGCACGACACCTCGGGCGTCAGCCAACTCGGCGTTGGTTTTACGGAGCCCCTTGCAAGACTCCTTCCATACGTCTACATCGTACAGCACGAATATAGGGCCATCACTGAACTAGACATAACTAACAGGGTATCTCGGATTTGATGGCCCCTGGAGTTGCTGTGTTAAGAATCGCACCTTTCACTCAACAGCACACCCTCCCCCCCCCCCCCCCCAAATAATGGGAAAACTGTACCCGCCGAACGGGCACCCTGCTAAATTGACAAAGTGGTTCTAATATCCATCAAATTCAATTCCTATTAGACGACAGGTTCAAATGTCCAACAAACGACATTCCTACTAAATGATAGTTCTGTTCAAATTAAGCAGACAAACATAACTCAGACAGGTATACATTTTGACAGACAGACAGACAGACAGACAGACAGACAGACAGACAGACAGACAGACAGACGGACGGACGGGCGGGCGGGCGGTCGGACGGGCGCGCGGGCGGGCGGACGGACGGACGGGCGGGCCATACAGATTGGCAGTAAATGGCAGACAGGCAGATAGATAGATGACATATGCCTATAGAATTGCAAGAAATCAATTGGGGAACCCGTTGAGGCCGCTGAGACAGTTAGATAAATAAACACACATAGTATTGTTTGGCGCTCACAGAAGGAGAAGAAGGAAGTTGAGACTAGATAATGCACTAGACAATGTAACATGTGAAAGCTATAGTTAGCGACAGGGATTCGAACCTGTCATCTTTCTATGAACTTGCCAACATTCAATTCCATCTGCCAACATTCAAAATCAATTGTAAGAATCATTCTTTCAGGTCTGCAAGGGTTTTCTTATTCAACCATAGCAAATCTTCCCTACCGCCTAAGTCTGATCAATTTAACTGATAATACTGCCATTCTGTGAGCGCCAAACAATACTATGTGCGTTTATTTATAGAATTGCAAGAGAGTATTTCTTGCATTACATTAATGGATTCCAGATTCTGTTTGGGAAATTGTGAAAGAAGTAAACAATTATTAACACGATTAGATAATCGAAATAATCACAAAAATCACTGAAGAATGTTTGAAGTCTTGAATGTTTGACATGAAATAATCACACATAATAGTGTCTGACAACATCAGACAAGGCGAGAAAATAAACAGAAATGAAAGTGTAGGCGAAACAACAAAGACAATCGATCGCTACTCCAGGATGCATTTCTCCCTGTGTATACGTAGTGTCGTGTATTCAGGAAATTGAACGAGATACACATATATATTTATTTCTTCTGTGCTCACTCGTCCACTTAAGAAAATTTAACTTAATTATTTTGAACAAGTGTAACTGTGTCGGCGTCTGCGCTTAGGGTATTGAATACAGCCCCACAATCCCGACATACATTGTTAGAAGTCAGCCGAATGTTTTGCGTTGATTTTCATAGGGTATGGACGTCGGCAAGGTGTGGAATGCGCCTGGTCCTGCAGCCAGCAGGGTTAAGATCGCCTAGCCTCTCTCAAGAGGGGTGAAGAGCGAAAATTAGTAGCCTGCCTATGACCCGCAGAATACACAAGTCAACCCCCACCTCCACGTGGTGCAGACCAGGTAACCATGACCGCGAAGTCATGGGCTAACGGGGCTATGGCTCGCCATAGGGAATGGACTCCCTGTGGTCAGATTAGTGTCCTAAACCTGCGACTGGCCTATCAAGCCGGCAGGGGATCTTCATACTGCTCGTAGAAAAACTAATAAGTATAAATGGACTGACCCAAACGGATATCGACCCGGCAATGTTAATGGACTACGAGATATATCAGCGACTCCAAAAATAAGCACAATGAACGTCTGTGGTTTCAATAGTAAAGAAGTAGAAATAATGGAATAGAGGAAAATTGGACTGATGGGAATAGCGGACACCAGAACAAAGGGGAATGGATGCAAGGAGCTCCACTGCAGTTACACGTTTGTTTACTCTAGAGTAGAACAGCAAGAAAGGGCAAGACACGGTGTGGGAATAGCCATCGAACAACGGCTAGCAAGAGGAATACTAGAAATAAAATATATATAAGAAAGAATCATAACAGTGAGAATAAAAGAACAAACAATTACAACATATATACAAATATACGCACCATGTAATACAAACAATAATGAGCAAGAATGCGAGGAATTCTACGAAGACGTACATGACGTGCTAAATAAAATAGATAAGCAGGACAACATCATAGTTATGGGAGACTTCAATGCAAGACTAGGACATAACAGAGTGGGCATAGAAAAACATCTGGGAGCATTTAGAGATCAGCATAATGAAAGGAATGATAACCGAAGTAGACTGATAGAGCTTTGCAGCCAACACGACCTCTATATAACAAACACATTCTATAAGCATAAAGATTCACAAGTATACACCTGGTATAAATGGAACGATCTAGATACTAAAAGCCAAATTGATTTTATATTAAAAAGAAATAACAGAAAGAGAAATATATTCGATGCATGGGCAGTGCCCAATTTTAGTATAAACACAGACCATAAAGCAGTCGTTGCCACAATAAGAACCATCAGAAGAAGAAAACAAAGAGCAGGAACATACATGCCATGAGAATCAGTAAACATAAAAAACCTTAAAGACGAGGCAGTAATAAAATATTATGAGAAAGAACTAACTGAACTCTTTGAAAAATTACCTACAGAAAGAAAACAGTGAGAGAAGAATGGGAGATGTTCAAATCAAGCATTTTAAATACTGCAAAAATAATATGTGGAATCACGAAAAAACGCAAAACACGGATACAGAAAATAACAAGTTGATGGAATGCAGAAGTAAAGAAAGCGGTAAAAGACAAAAAGGAAAAATATAAAAAGTGGTTGAAAAGCAAACAGGAATGTGATTACATAGAATATAGAATAGCGAGAAGACATTTGATTAGAATAGTAAAGAGGGAAAAACAATATTACTGGGAAGAGTATGGAGAAACCCTAAATAAAAACTACAAGGAGGCAACTAGAAACTTCTACAAAAAGATAAGTGCAATGCAAACCAGAGGAGAACCGTCAGAACCAATTTAAATAATTAACAGCGAATATGGCGAACCAATAAGCGAACAAAAACACATCCTAATAAGATGGAAGCAGTATTTCGAACAACTTCTCAACATCCCATCAGATGTCACAGGAATTCAAGAGACCTACACAGATGTCACAGAAGAACTAGAACCAGATATACTAAAAGAAGAAATTATAGAAGCCATCAGATTAGCCCCATTGAACAAATCACCGGGACAGAATGAAATACCAAATGAACTAATTAAAGCAGCAAGAGAAGTTGGAACAGCTTGGCTACATAGACTATTCAACCATGTTTGGGTAGAACAACAGACACCACGAGACTGGGGAAACGCCATAATTATCCCAATTTGAAAAAACAAAGGCAGCAAAAGAGACGGCACACAATACAGAGGCATTTCACTGTTGATTCATACTGGGAAAATATTTTCCGAAATTCTTGAAAAAAGATTACGAACTACTTTAGAACCCCAGCTAAGAGAAACACAACTTGGATTTAGGAAAAACAAAGGATGCACAGATGCCATTTTTGCGCTTCGACAACTTATAGAAAATTCAATCGAATTTAATGAAACACTCTACTTAGCCTTTGTCTACTAAGAAAAGGCATTCGATAGAGTAGATAGAAACAAGCTGTGGGAATTACTTAAACTATATGGAGCGAGTACACATCCAACAAACCTATGTAGAAGTTTATACAACAACAGTAAATGTATAGTGAGAGCAACTGGAAGACACTCAGAACCCTTCACCATTAGTTCTGGAGTACTACAAGGTAGTGTCCTGTCCCCTCTCTTGTTCATAACATATATAGACACATATGTAAAGAAACCAGCCAAGCAGAGACAGCAAGAATACCGCGTGACGAGAACACAGAAGAAGAACCATCTGCAAATCTAACCATTAGAGAACTCCTGTTTGCGGACGACCCAGCACTAATAGCAAAATCAGAAGCTGAATTGCAAGACCACATGAATAGTCTAAACGAAAGGTGTAGGGAACATAACATGAAAATTAACACAAGCAAAACAGAGGTAATGACTATAACTAAAGAAGAACAAACAACAACAATTCACCTAAACGAACATTCCTTGAAACAAGTAAAGAGTTTCAAGTACCTAGGAAGTATAATATCATCAAATGGTAGATCGGAAAACGAGATCGAAAATAGGTGCAATAAGGCAAATCAATTCATTGGACAAATGGCCCCAATACTAAAGAACAAACATGTATCAATAACTACTAAGAAAGCACTTTACAACACAATCTTCCTACCAACTCTATGCTACCAATGCCAAACCTGGACAATGACAGAAAAAGAGAAAAGAAAAATCACAACAACAGAAATGAGGTTCCTGAGAAGAATACTCAACGTATCAAGAAGAGATAAGATCAGAAATGAAGAAATCAGGACTAAAGTGGGGGTTAAAGCAGCACTAGATTTTATTAGAAAGCAGCAAGTCAAATGGTTTGGCCATGCTAGTAGGTTACCAGTCAACAGCATATCACAACAAGCAATGATACACAGACCAGATGGAAACAGAGGAAGAGGCCGACCACGTAAACGCTGGACGGAGGGAATAGCAGAGTCCATGGGAATATCCATATATGAAGACCATAATCGGGCACACTCACGACGTTTATACTTCAACTCGACACCGCAAGGTACAATAGGAACATGATGAGATGAGATGATGAGATGGACGTCGGCAAATCAGAAAGCAATGGTAAACTACTGAACGTAAATTGGACTTGAAGGTAGCCAAAGTTAGCTCTTGTTGCGTTTTGAGTGGGCAATATGCTGTGAGCAAATTGCACACTTCGAATGAAAATAAAAAGAGATAAGACTTAACACGGCACACTCGAGCTGAGACTGTCGTAGGAAAAGCAAGGATCAAACGCCGAGTTGACAATGGCTATATTATATTACCGCCATGTGAATATAGCACTTTATAATTATTTTAAAGACGTCTACCCAGGATGTGTCAACTGTATGTACTGAGAATATGACTGCTAATGTAACAAGACAATATATTACGAGAATATTTCGGTATGCTGTGAAGTATTTTTATAGTTAGTGTATTGTTCGTGGTTTTAAATTGAAGAAACAGGTGAAAGGGCCCGCATGGCATATGGATGACAAATACAATAACTGCAACTATAATCAATAATGGAATCAACCACTGGAAGAAAACGTAGACGAAATACCTAGACAACAATGGTGGAGTTTTGTAACAGGTTAGTAGATTCGGATCCACAGAGAACAAACTCCTGGACAAAACTCTGAAACCAACCAGTAACAGTCACGCCGATATCAACAAGTAACACCTGTCACGATACTAGAGGTCAACGATCCCAAATGTTACTAGAACAACGAACGGCATCCTCAGCCGCGGCATTTTGTTTATTGGGAGAGCCTTGATTGAACGATCGGAATGATTGAAGACGGGAGCGAAGTCTACGGGAACTAACGGACAACGGAATACGACGAGGTCCAACACTTTGAACACCGATGTATCACGATAAAGCAATTGCAAGAAACCTTGAAGTGAGAAACGGAGATTCGCGATCACGCCGTATCACGGTCTTTTGTGATAACGGAGAAGAATATCTGTGGTCGGAGGAAACGAGTAGATAATCATTGATGTCCCGAAATGACGGGGCATCAAAAGAACAATTCGGTTGTTATTGAGAAACAGATGAAGAGGACAGGGGGAAATTGGTGAAATAAGCCCATATAGTCGTACAGAGCCAGAGTATTAATAGGCTGGATATTCTAGAGGAATTTAGTGTGCTATTTGGCTTCCACGAGAAGTGGTGGTTTATTCTGGAGTGATTATGAAAAGGGAGTTACAATGTTTCAAGTCGGATAATACTGACGAGCATTTTGTATTTATTGTGCAATTAGTATTCCCGATTCAGCCGAGGATAATATAAGGTAGTTGTGGTGTGGAGTATAAATCTAACATAGTGTATTTGAGTGTGAGACCGTAATAATGGGCGTCGGCCGAATTTAGCTGAGAAGTAACGGAGTGGATTGTGTAAAGTACCAGAGCACTCGATAGAATAAGTACTATGATAATATAGGATAAGTATGATACGAGATTCTAGTATAGATGGTTACTGGGATTTCTGAGCTCTTTTATGACATTTCATTCTTTACCTAGTCTTAGGTTATGGTTATAACTCCTATGTCTTATGTCAGAGGTCAGTTCTCTGAATCTATAGAAGTAAAACTGATTAACGGCCATAAGCCTAATCTCACTTCTAATGAGTTTGAGTTAGGTTGATAGCACCTGATATTGTCTTTTCGACAGGTTCCCATGAACAAAGCAATAGCAACACTCCTGAAAAGAAAGAATGGACTCTAATCTGGTAAAATAATAAATATAGGCCAGATTGAAGTCGGATGTCAGACATACAGATCAGCAAGTTCTAGCATTAACGGATACCTATAAGGCATTCTGGCTAAGAGACTTACAGCAGAATAAAGTGCAACTAAACATAGATCGGAAGCTCAATATTGTGCACCTGAACTATCTTTAAATGAAGAGGCTATAAAGCCAGAATTTATTATTGGATAAACAGAACAGTAACGAATAAGACGAACACCGTGAATCAGTGATATTCTATAGAGAGTGTTTGATGGAATTATGTATCCATATAGAGACGATAAGTCATTCGATGATATCGGAGGTATAAACATTACCTGGAATATCATGTGGTTCATGTGATTGAATAGTTCACACGGAAAGACATTATCTACTAAAACACGCAGTGGTGAACTAACTGTTTAATTCTAACGTTGTCAGGGATATTGTGAAGACATCATCATCATCAGTCTGAGAGACACTATACTGGGTGAGAGTAAACAAGTTCTGTGCTGTGGTGACAATATATGCCGTTATGTGATGAGCACTGTGAGATGAATCTTGGACTGTCAATCTTATCTCACCTACACAATAGACTACACCACAAATTACATATACACATTCAATACCTACACCTGACATAGTTTTCAGCATTAAATATGCCATTAATTGTTTGAGGAAACTGTTGTCGGGGTATGTTATGAAGGAATAAAGATAGATAGAGAGAGATAGTGAGTAAAAGACATAACGGGGGAATGTAGACAAAGGTCTGACAATAGTTCCAAAGTATAAGAAGGATTTTAAAAGTGTGCTTGTTGACTCCACTTTTCCCCAGGGACGACAAGCTACAACACCTAACCAACCGATTCTGAACAGACGTTTTTTTTTTTTTTTGCAAATCCTTTACAGGACATTGCTGTCAACACCAGCATCTTTCAGCTGTATGTTGATTTCTTGGCAAGATTACGCTTAGTAGTTTGCCATTGCTTTCTGAGCGGCCGGCTCACATGCCCCGTAAGTTACCGATGCGATTCGAACCACTACTGATTCTCACCGTTATCACGTTACCCACGAGAGTATACGAGATTACGGAGAAAAGTCATAACCTCTAAGTTACGAAGCCGGCCTGAACAGACTAGCGAACCTACAAACAGTCAATATATTTTGTGGTTGATTATTAAGGATTTGCAGCTAACTTGTTTATACCTATGATGACAGTTCTTAGTGAGGAAAAGCAAAGGATGCCTCACATCATGTGATGCAGAACACGTCGTTGACCGTAAATTGGCTAACAAAATGACGGTAGCATCATGAAAGATGATGAACTCACGAGTTCTCAGTTATCAGGATGACCAGCTCCGACCTTCGGCGTCTTTATTTGCACAATTTTCGATTCTACACATTGCCTATCTACCCATCCCATAGCCTAGGAACAGTAAGCACATTTCACAATTCCCAGACATACCGAGCCGAAAGTTTTAAATCAGTTATCAGTTACCAGTTATCAGTTGGGTGTATCTTCATTGCACTCCGGATATGTCCATAGGTGCTCAGATCCTCCCTCCCAGCATATGCATCAGCGTCCGGTGGCTAATAGTGCCAGTTCTGTATTGGTTGACGAGGCGCCTTGTTTTCCCAATGTACCTCTCGCGTCTGGCCGTGCCGATTCTTACTCCCAAGTCTTTCATCCTGGACAGCGATGTGGATTCGCTGACGTCAAACTCCTCTGTTCTCGCCATATCTTTGAGGACGTTAATAACATTGGCACGATCCATGGGCTGGCCATCTACAGGGGGTGCAGCCAGTCTATCAGCTCGTTCATTTCTCTCGACTCCCGCATGTCCCGTGACGAAGATGAAGGTGACTTTACGGACAACAGACTTCCGAGTTTTTTTTCCGAGTTTTAAATCAGTAATTTGGAATCAGACAGGCTGTGAGTTCAATTCGATGGTATGAGTGCCATGGGCGAATATATTCTAATACGCCCATGGACGTTACGTATTGATTGTCAACGACAGATACATTGGCACAGACGATACTTGGGTTGATACCGATGATCTTATACGTCATTGACGAGATCACAACCTAGATTAAACTGGTGGACCCACAAAGCGTTCGTCCTGCCACATACACGTCTTGCCCACATTGCCAGAGCGCTACAAGTACTTGGAGAAGTTTCTCTGTGGTGCAAATATTATATCTTTCTGACTTGTGCGATTTCACTTCTGTGCCAATGCATTTCTGTCTGACGATGCCGTGATCTTTTCAATGTAGCCATCTCTATTATTATATTAGATTATGGTTAAACTCTTACACTCTTCACACTCCACTAACGAATAACTACTTAGAAACAACCCGACATTTCTTCAGGAACAAACACTGGCGATGTTTTCACTATTCTATTGACTCCAAATATTGTACAGTTCGCATTTTCATTTTTAAAACACGTCTCTCAATCTTACACAATACTTAGATTCTACAATTACTATAAAATCTAACTAATAATGTAGCGGCAAATTGTGCGGCCATCGGTACTTGAAACGAGAACCAGGTCCACACTTGACCGTGGCTCAAGTCCAACTCCCTGATCGCTTGGGGGAGAAGCTGTCCTATCGCTTGCTCTTGTCCTACAAAGCGTGAATCTATGAACTGAGTCCATCTTCACGCTGAATTCCGTGATGCTTAGAACTTTATGCCGGCCTCTCTGGCCCAGGAATTACACGACTTTCTCCGTAGTCCCGTTTATCCACGCAGGGTCTCGCAGAGCACGAGAATTGGAAGCGGTTCTACCCGCGCTGGTGACTTGCGGGTTAAATGAGCCGGCCGTTCATAAAGCAATGGCAAACTACTGAGCGTAATCTTGCCAAGAAATCAACAATCAGCTGAAGGATGCTGATGTTGACAGCGATGTCCTGTAAAGGATACACAAAACATAGAACTTTAAACACTTCATACTCCATGACCTGTTTTAGGATCATGGCAATGAGGCGTCGGTGGTTTGGAAGATAATCGCAAACTACTCAACGTAAAACTGTTTAGTAAATCAGAAATAACCAGACAAAGCTGGTTTTGACTGCCACGTCCTGTAAAGAACATGCAATTAACTTAACCTATCTGGTAAGTCTGAGCAAATCCCAATAGTCGTTTCTGTCGGCAAACAATAATCCTACTTATACTGGAAGCTGAACACTAATTAACTTGCTGTTCAGGTAACAGGTCTTTCTGGGACGTGGCTTTCATCGCAGTTCTCCAGAAAGGCCCTAGATCAGTGGTTCTCAACCTTTTTTGGCCCATTCCCCCCTTCACCATATTTTCAGAACGTCATTCCCCCCTTTCATATTTCCTATCTAAAAATCCCCTCACCCCTACACAGTATACGTAAAAGTGGAAGGCAAATGTAATAGCATATACTAAAACAAGTCTAGACATCCACATAAAACATGATTTGTGGGTCTACTTACTTTATCAAATGAATTTTAGAAGGACGAGACATACATAACTGTAAAGTATGAAGGGAAAAACTATGTCAAGTAATCGGTTCTTGTATTAACACGATCTTGAAATGGTCTTCATTCCCCCCCCCCCCCTGGAAACCCTGAAATTCCCTCCTGGGGGGGAATTCCCCACCGGTTGAGAACCACTGCCCTAGATCTTTTGTCAGTCCCACTGCTTCATGCATGTTCTCATCCATGTGTCTATAATCTCTTGTATCCGTCATTGCGTTGGTCACGGACTGATTGTTCTTACATCTCATCTCATCTTATCTTGTTCTTCTTGTACCTTGCGGTGTCGAAGTGAAATATAAACAGCGGGAGAGTGCCCGTTTATAGGGCTTCATGTATCGATATTCCCATGGACTCTGCTATTCCCTCCGTCAATCATTTACGTGGTCTGCCTTTTCCTCTGCTTCCATCTGGTATGTACATAATTGCTCGTTGTGGTATACTGTTAGTTGGTAACCTAATTGCATGGCCAAACTTGCTGCCTTCTAATAAAATCTAGCGCTGCTATAACACGTATTTCAGTCCCGATTTCTTCATTTCTTATGTTCTCTCTTCTTGATGCACTGAGTATTCTTCTCAGGAATCTCGTGTCTGTTGTTGTTAATTTTCTTTTCTCTTTGTCTGTCATTCTCCAGATTTGGCATGTGTAGTTCTTACAATATCCACGATTTTCAATACTGTTCTTTGCAAGCCACTGTGGCATTTAATATAACAAATGTATTCCAGTTTTTGCTGCAATATTCAATCAATCATGTATATGTCTATAGACAATTAAATAAATCAGTCGTCCTGACAAGTTAGTTGCATATCCTTTTACAGGACGTCACAGTCAACCCCAGCATTGTTTGGCTGTTTGTGATTTCAGGCAAAGTTGCATTCAGTAGTTTGCATTTGATTTCTGAACGACCGGCACTCATACCAATGTATGGAAACAAAGGTAAAGTGGTCTGCTTCCACATCGCCCGCAGATGTTTTTCGAACTCGGTATGCTGGATTACGAATTGCTTTCGTAACGCCTTTGCCGCAAGGCTGGCAATAGCCTTCACCAATCTACAGTAAGACTCTTTAAGAAGAAGTATGATGCGATGTACAGGAAGGTGTAAGGAGTCGGGTTCACCGAATGACGTCCTTTCACCTAGGAACAACACCAGACTTGGAACTTGGAAAAATCATCAATGCGGAGCTCGTGGAGAGAATTAAAATTCCCGTGAACTAACAGGTGAGGAAAATACGCTGACACTGTTTGGACACACATTGAGAAAATCCAAGGACATAACTAGAGACTCTCTTGTCTGGAACCCACAAGATAAACAAAATGTCAGGAGATAAAAAAAAATTATGGAGAAGAGAATTACAAATAGAGATGAAAAATACTGTGAGGGCCGGTCTAACTGGCGAAGGGGTTATGGACGTTATTCGTAATGCCGTAAAACCGCGTACGAAACACAGCAGCGGGAGATTCGGCAGCTGATCGCATAGCGCTGGTTACTTACGGAGGTATGTGGGCCGGTCGTTCAGAAAGCAATGGCAAACTACTGAACGTAAAACTTGACAAGACATCAACAGCAGGTGAAAAATGTTGGTGTTGACTGCAATGTTATGTAATGGATATGCGGGAAAAAATACTGGTAGGACATGGAGGAAGCTACAAGAGATAGCAAACTATATGACGACTTGGCGTGGTTTTATTGAAGGCCTATTCATCAATGGGATCCTAAATGCCTTAAAAGCCGCAAATACTATACCAAGTGCTTGACAAGTAGGGAAAAAGACTTACGAATATTATCAGAGGTTTGGCACTTGGAATGTTATAACTATGTATGACCCGGGACAAAAAGCAAAAGTGATAAGAGAAATGAATTAAAGATTATCGTTTATCATGTGAAATATGATTGGATGGGGAAGGAAAAACTCTTCTAAGCAAAAGTAAAAATGAAGATGAAATTGTCTTTTGCAGAGAAGACGTACACTAATCCTATCTAAATAGCAGAAAAAGCAATAATAGAGTCGGAAGCAGTGAGTTCAAGAATAACAACAGCAACATTTAGCTCCACAACAAGGAAAGAAAGTAAACATCAATATGAATTATTATTGAAAATAAAAGTTAACTGCATATCCTTTACAGGACGTCGTAGTCAACCAAATCATTTTTTGGCTGTTTGTGATTTCTTGTCAAATTTACCAGTAGTTTGCCATTGCTTTCTGAGCGACCGGCTTACATACCCCGTAAGTTACCGACGCGGACAGAACCGCTACTGATACTCGCGAACGTCACGTTACTCACGAGAGTATACGGGATTACGGAGAAAGACGTAAACACCAAGGCCAGGGAGACCGGCGGAACAAGTGTTACGCATCAATAAAACGATCCTGTCCTTTGCTGTATGTTTCTCCTTCCACCTTCCATTTATCTCTGAGTCTGATCTTCTTCCATGTGTGTTTCAGTGTGTTTCCGCCTTTGTTTCGGTGGCACTGTGGGTTCTAGACAAATGACTTCTAGCCATTTTATTATCAGGTTTTCTCAATGTGTGTCCCATCCGGCGCTAGCGTAATTCCCGTACCTCTTATTGCACTGGTGCTTGTTTAGTTAGTTAGTTAGTTAGTCGACAGATCATCCTCATTGCACATCGAACCATTCAGTCCATAAGTGCTCGGATCCCCTCCTCAGCAAATCCCGCAACGTGTAGCGGCTAACGACGCCAGTTCTGTGTTGGTTTATCACTCTTCTTTGGCTTCCTGCGTAGTGTTCTTGTTTGGCCACCCCTCTTTTAATTTGCTGCTCTCGCAGTCTGGCCATTGTTGTAGATTCACAGTCATCACTTGGTTCTCGCAAAAGTCTTACTTCTCGTAGAGCATTCAGGATGTCGGCCTGGTCCATGGCGCGTCCGCCCTCCACAGTAGCCTCACCTGCGAGCTTGTCAGCCCGCTCATTTCCTTGTACTCCCGCATGCCCTGGCACGAAGATGAAACTAATCTTTGCCAGTCGAGACCGCTCCAGAGGCAGCAACCATTCTCTTCGGATCGATCCCCTCCTCTATCCTCTTGATCATGTTCATTGAGTCGCTGAGGAAACAAGCCCTAGTGGATGTCTGTGTCTCGAGCCATGTTATTGCTTTACTTACTGCCATGACTTCCATGGTCAGGCTACTTGTGGTTTCAGTGAAAGCACCAGAGTCCTCCTTCACAATTCTCCCTCCGGCCCGAGCTGTAAAGGCCCATGAGCTTCTCACATGTCGGACGACCGACCCATCTGTGTAGATGACCGCGTCACTGTCTAGCGAATTCTCGAAAATCAACGCTTGTACTTCAGCCTCAACAGCAGCCGGATTTTCTTGTCTGCATTTTCTATCTAGTTGGATGCAAACTGAAAAGGATGTGCAGAAGTCTGTTGGCACTTGCACCCACTCCTCGCCAGGTTCTAAGTCCTCAAGTGAACACACCTGTTGAAGAATGTCTTCGGCTTGACCCATCCACGACCTTCCTCTTTTTAACCTGCTGCCCTTCACCTTCCTAATTTCACTATGCAGTGGATGTTGTGTGTTTGCGTTAATTCTGAGGTAGGCGCGTGCCCTGCAACCTTGTATTCTCTCTTCAATGGTTGGAAAATCAAGAAGGTAGCGCATCGCCCGGCATGCTGTATCTCTTGTACATCCAAGAATAATGCGCATAGCTTCATTCTGTATCCTTTCCATCCTTTCTATCTGCTTATGGCTGAGAGTCAGGATTGCCATTGCATACTCCAAAACAGACATGACCAGCCCCTCGTACAGAAGACATAGATGGCGCTGCTCACAGTTTGCTGCCGCCATCACCCGCATCGCTGCCAAACCCCGCTTGGCCTTTGTTATCACCTGGTCTATGTGCACATTATAAGCAAGGCTTCGATCAAACCGTATCCCCAGGTAATTCATTGCCTGCGTTCTTTCCACCGTCTCTGAACACAGCATTACAGTTGGTGTTGGAGTGTTGACAATATGATTATTCAACGAGAACCAAGTCACTGTTGCCTTTGTTGGGTTGACCATTGCCCCAGCTTCATCACACCAAGTACTTATGCGATTGAGTTCGGTTTGTAGTTCCACAGCAACCTCCTCTCTATCCTTACCCTGACGATACACTAAAACATCATCGGCATATGACAATGTCCTGCCAGGTCCAGTGATCTGCTCACTGGTGATTCTCACTGTGTAGGCGTTGAACAGTACCGGAGATAATGGTGATCCCTGTGGTAGGCCAGGATGTATTGTTGTTGGTTCCGAAGTCCAACTGCCACATCTAAAAACTACTTTCCGTTGGAAGAGGGCTGCAGCGATCCAACTAAGGAGGAATGGACTTACGTTTAGTTCGAGAAGCTGAAACATTAAAAAATCCAGTGGTACTCTGTTGTATGCGTCCTCAAGATCAATCGCTGCAGCAACGGTTTCAGTGCCTGAGTGGAAACCTTCATAGACATCCTGGGCAAAGACTGCTGCATTGGTCCAGGTTTCTCTTTTTGGACGGTACCCACCCAGGGTGGGTGGGAAAACACCTTGCCTCTCTAGTTGGCTTGATATTTTCCTGGCAATTACCTTCTCCAGCAGCTTGCCTATTGTATTCTGCATGGTTATAATTCGATATCCCTGAATTTTTTTGTGGTCTTTGTCAGGCTTCGGCAAGGGAATCAGATAGCTGTGTAACCATTCCTCCTTGATGCTAGCACTCCCTATACTGTTGTTGTACATGTCTGCTAGTTTCTCTAGCTCATTGTCGGTACACCTATTTATGTCGTCGTATCTTATGCCATCAGGACCTGGAGCACTGTTTTTAGATCGTCGAAGCACAGCCTTGATTTCTTTCACTGTCACTGGGTCTTCATCCGAGGTGTTCTGGGCCTTGCATCTGTCTGAGGTGACCTCCTTGGCCAGATTTCGGCCTCCCATGTCTGTCTGGTTGCTCTGCTCAAGGTAGCGTTCAAAGAGGGCTTTGCCCTTGTCCTCGTCAGTCCTCTGCCAGATGAGGTCAGCACCTTGGAAGTCAGAAATGCTCTTATTCTTGACTACACCACTCATGCTTTTATGTAGTCGCCAGAACAATTTCAGTGACTTGTCTGTGCTTACTCTTTGACACACCTCTGCCCATTTTTCGCTTTTAACAACCTTGACCAGTTTTTTGAAGTAGCTTACTTTTGTGTGCATCTCTCTTTCTAAGTGCAAGCAGGGACTAGGATGACCAGCTCTGTTCTTCTTGGCATTTTGCCATCTCCTTACAGCACTACGCTTATCCACCCAAGCCTTCTCCACCTCGAAACTCCACCACGGTGGCTGCTCCCAGCTTTTTTTCCTGCCCTGAAACGTTCTGCGCTTGTCACGTCTTATTTTACTCACCACATCTTGCCCTGTACTGTCATACTGGAACGTCTTTACCTTTAGCTTGTGCTGCCTGGTTCTGCCTTTCTCCACCAGTATGCTGCAAGGGTGGTGGTCGCTGCCATGGTGTCCTAGGACACCCCATCTACACACTGTAGTGAGTGAAGGTGAAACTAGCGCCAGATCAACAACTGGTGCTTGTTTAGTTCTCTCCATGAGTTTCACACTATCCCATACTATTTTATTCTTTCTTTTCTGCGCAGATACTAGTTAATAGTTTATTAGTTGTTGCTTACGTCGATCTCCTTGTTTCTGGTTAATTAATGCAAAGCTAGCACACCAAAAAATTATGGGAATGAATTAAGTAAGGTTGAATTTTACATGCGACAACAAAATACAAAAGTTATTACAAGAAATGGTAGCATTAACATTTTTATGGGTGACGCGATTACCAAAATATGATCAGATAACATGGGTTATGAAGAAACCCTTGGAACAACATACGCTTGAGTAGATGAAAACAAATGAAAATGGAGAAGCTTTTATATATTGTTTTTCAGGGAACAGTATGTAACACGGGGAATTGTTTTCCACATAAAAGAGAACATAACGCAGCGTGACTTTCAACTGACGACACTACAGAACATCAAAATGACAATAATAGTATTAAAACAGACTTTCCAGATCACCATATGCTAAAAAGCAGAATCACATTCAAACTCCAGAGATGCAGAATTTCATATAAACACGCAGCAAACAATAATATTGAATATTTCAGGAAAACGAAACTAAGGAACTATTTATCGTCGAAGTCACTAATTATGCAGAGGAAATCAAGGAACAGCGGAACTATGTATAGTCGAAGTGTCTAATTGTGTTGGGTATCTCTAAGATAAAGAAACTAAGGAACAATTTATAGTAGAAGTCTAATTATGCTGAGTTTCTCAGAAAGCAAGAAACTAAGGAACTTGTTATAGTCTCTAATGATGCCTATAATTAAACCTGGCATCGGTAAATTCTCCGCAGACCCATAACACTGCTGGATGAAGTTTCGCTCAGAGTCTCAGAGCAAACGGAAGGCTAACAAAGACACACACATTAAAAGCTGCACCAAGTAACAAAGGGCATCAACCAATCACATCAAAATAATTTAACAATGCTGTTAGCCTGTTATGTGCGAATGCAGTGAAGTACATTTTTAGTAAAATAATGAGTGCCATTGGCAGTTATAAAAGAAATTCACATACACGATCTGGCTAGATGGCATGAAAGAAACAATTTATTGAAGATATTAGCCGCCGTCATGTTATTTGCAAATGTATCAACGTAATTTCTTAGTTGCATAATGAATACTGACAATTTGAGAGATGGCAGAAACATACGAGCCAAAGACACGATGTCACGAGAGTGCATGTAAGAAAAGCATTTTAACAAAGCTATTAGCGCACAGCGCATTAAATACAGATGGAGTAAAGTAAACAACAACTTCGCAAAATGATAAAAACTATAGCGATTATAGTGATAAAAAACTGTCAGGATACGATGTGATGAGAGTGTATTGGCTTTCGTGTTCCATATGTGGTTTATCATTATGGTAGGAGCATCATTATGTATAAATTGAGAGTTCAGGGAGTCTCCGTCTCGAAGTGGTCAATCCGTTTGACTGGGGCTCCGAAGGTTGTGGGTTCGATTCAGCGCAGCGTCCTTCGGTTCAGAAGTGAAATTTTTCAGAGACCCCTGTGGGTCGTCGCTAGAGCTACGGAGTTCGTGCTTTGTGCGAAGCTTTCCGAGCTGCGGAAAGATACTGTGTCATATGGGATAAAACTCTGTGCAATGATGTCGACTTTTGTTTTTAATTGAGAGTTCAAATAAACGATATATTGATTGATTGATTTAAGAACCGACATCACAGCATTCGGGACATTCCCATAAGCGCTCTTTCCCCATCCTCAGCAGCCAGCGAAGAGTTCCAACACTAATAGTTCCAGTAGCAATCTGATTATATGTCCGTCTCGCCTTTCCTCCTGAGCGCCGAGCGTCGGCCAGATCCCCTCGTCACACCTCGCTGTCTCATTCTTGCCAGACCATGGTGATCCATTTGCTCCTCCGAGGTGTACACGTGCTCCCACAAGGCCGCAACCACGTCTGCCTTATCATGCATCAATACTCCACCAAGTTTTGCAGAGCCAGCCAATCTGTCTGCCTGTTCATTCCCCAGCACACCAGCATGCCCCGGAGAAAAGATCCAGACGATTCTTGCCACCCGTGACTTCCGAAGCAAAGCAAGCCACTCGGCACGAAGCTTGCCTGTCCTCACCCTACTCAGCATGCTTTCAGAGTCAGTTACAATCACGATGTGTGTGTGTATCGTATTCTCCATCCAGCGGAAAGCTGCACTGACTGCCTCCACCTCCATTCTTAAGCTAGATGTTGTGGTATCATATGCCAAGCTCTCCTGCACCAAACGTCGACCATTAGCCTTTGCCAAGAAACCCCAGGCACTTCTACTACCTCTCAACACCGAACCATCTGTGTAGATAATCACATCACCCGGGCGAGCATTATCCAGAATTAGTTGCTGGATTTCCACTTTTGTGGCCCCTGCTGGCCACTCCCTGCACTCCCGGCTCAATGTGATTATAACTCTGCACAAGTCTGACTGCTCCGCTGGCACTCTGACCCACTCCTCTCCTCGCCTAATGTTCTCCAAGGGGCACACCTGTCTGATCGTATCCTCCGCCTGAGCCATCCATGATTTCCCTCTTATCAGTCGCTGGCCCTTAACAGCGCCCAGCGCCTCATGCAACGGGTGATCTGTGTCTGCAGCTACTCTGAGGTATGCCTTCACCTGCATCACCTTGAGCCTACCAGCAACAGTCGGCAAACCAAGGATGTACCGCATACACATCACTGGGTGTCTCTGGTGCATCCCAAAATGACTCGCATAGCCTCGTTCTGTATGCGCTCCAATCTCACCAGTGGACTCTTTGAGACAGTGAGCAGTCCTAGTCCATAATCAATCGCTGAGAGGATCAAGTGCTAGTATAGTCTGAAAAGCATTCTCTGCTCTATGTCCATTGCAGCCATAGTTTTAAGTGCGTTGAGTCCCTTTTGAGATCTTGTCACAACCGTCTCCACATGATCCTTGAAGGACAGGCTCCTGTCAAATGTTTGTTATCTCTGTTGACGTTTCCCCCATCTATCGTGAGGCTTGGAACATCAGCTCTCACAATACTGTTGTCCAGAAAGCACCACAAAAAAGCTTCCTTTTCTGGGTGGATGACAGCACCTATTTCAGTGCACCAGTCAATCACTTTGTCTACTGTCGCTTGTAGCTCCTGGGCTGTTTTCTCCCTATCTCTCCCCTGCCTATATGCAAGAATATCATCTGCAAATGTTAGTATTCTTCCAACGCCTGGTGCTTCTAAGTTTGCAATTTTGCTCGTATACACATTAAAGGGCACCGGTGAGATTGCGGATCCCTGTGGCAGTCCCGGGGTTAAAATATGTGGCTCTGAGGTCCATGCACCCAGACAGAGAGCTATCCAGTTCACCAACCAGGGATTGACCCCCTTCTCCATCAGTGCGGTCATCAAAATATCATATCGAACTCTATTGTACGCATCCTCGAGATCAAGAGTTGCCGCCATCGTTTCTTGTCTACTCTGGAACCCCTCATAAACGTCAAAGGCAAAAGTGGCTGCATTTGATCAGGTATCTTTACCTGGCTTGTAGCTCCCCAGGCCTCTTGGAAGAAGCTTCCCCCTTTCCAAAAACTCTTGCAGCTTGACAGCGACTATCTTCTTTAAAACCTTCCCAAATGTATTTTGAAGGGTGATGATCCTAAAAACGATGGATGTTGTAAGGAAGTAAACAATAAAAGAAATTGGGAATTTAGGTTCAATTACCACGTGTATACAAAGCTGAAGATGGGCTGTGTAGCACCTGTGAAAGTTTAGATGTGACTCAAACTGTAGAACTTTACGGCATATTGCAGTGAACCCCAGCATTTATTAGCTGTTTGTAATGTACTAGGTCACTTTAGTTCAGTAGTTTGCCATTGTTTTCTTAACTGCCGATGCCTCGTACCATCGACATAATTCATTTGATATGCCCAGTCGAATGTTCGAAATCATATTATGGTTTTTAAGTACATTTTATAACGCTATATTTTTACATTATTATGGATTTAAATACATTATTTATTCTTTCCCGAGAAACATAGAGCGAAGAAGAAGATAATGTTTCAGAATTCTTTGCAGGCGACCATGTGTCAATAGCAGAAAATGAAGAGAGCTCTCAGAACCATTTAAATCAAGTGTCAGAAATATAATATGACAATAAACAATGAAAAGACTAAGACAACAGCAATAGACAAGCAGTCAAAACCATGTCAATAAAACTAAAGATCTCGGAAATAAAACAAATCAGCGAAGTTAAATACACTGACAGAAATTATAATGGATATAGAATGCTAGAACTATGCACTCAGCACGACAAACATATGTTTAAAACACAAAGACTCACAAATATACATCTGGTACAAATGGAACGATCTAGATACCAAAAGCCAAATTGATTTCATATTAACAAGAAACAACAGCAAGAGAAATATATCAGATGCAAGGGCAGTGCCCAACTTAAGTATAAACACAGACCACAAAGCAGTTATTACCACATATAATCCAAAAAAAAAGCAAAGACCAGACAAAATACATACCATGCTAATTTTTTTTTTTTGCATATCCTATTTACAGGACATTGTAGTCAAGACCAGCATTTTTCACCTGCTAATGATGTCTTCGCAAGTTTTACGTTTAGTAGTTTGCCATTGCTTTCTGAACGAACGGCTCACATACCTTTCCTTAAAAAACCAACGCGACACATTCTGCTGCCGAATCTCACGCAGCTGTGTTTCGTACATGAGTATACGGGATTACAAACAGCGTCCTTAACACCTTCGCCAGGGAGACGGCACCATGCGGATTAGTAAACTTAAGAAATCTCAAAGACGAGACAGTGAGAGGAAATTATGAGAAAGAATTAAATGAAATCTTTGTAACACTACCTATAGAAAGAAAAACCATGGAAGAAGAATTGGAGATGTTCAAATAAAATATTTTAAGTATTGCAGTAAAAAAAAAAAAAAAGAAACAAATAGAACACGGGGAACCACGAAACAACGTAAAACATGGATAAAGTAAAGAAAACAAAAACAAGTTGGTGGAGCGCCGAGATAAAGAAAGATGTAAAAGACAAAAATTAGAAATATAAAAAGTGGGTGAAAAGCAAACAGATCATGATTACATCGAATATAAAATAGTAAGAAGACACTGCGAATAGAGTCATAAAGAGATAACAACAACATGACTGGATGGAATGTGGAGATACCCTAAATGAAAACTACAAGGAAGCAATTAGAAACATCTACAAAAAAGATTTGTGCAGAGAGAACCAGAGCGGAATTCTTTTGCCCAACTGAAACAGTTAACGGCGAATATGGAGAAGCAATAAATGAGCAAAAGCAAATCCACAAAAGTTGGAGGCTGTACATCGAAAAACTTCTCAACATCCATCAGATGCCACAGGAATGCAATAAACTGACAGAGATGCCACCATAGATCTAGAGCAAAGACATACTGAACGAAGAAATTAGAGACGCCCCTTTGAGTAAATAACTGGGACAAAACGGAATACTAAATGAACTAATTAAAGCAGCAAGAGAAGTAGGAACAGCATGGCTCCTGTCATGGACAGAAAGGATTATACAAAACTAGTTAATCAGACTTATTAATCACACACTACAACCAGAGCGACAGGAACGGCAATGATTAATTGTGGGACAACACTATAGAAGAAACGCACGGTTAGTGGCACTCAGTCAGCGCGGTGTTTCCAGGAAACGCAAGTGTCACAAGCATCTACTTGAAGGGGACACGAGCTGGACTCGGCATTCGGGCACGGGACAGTTTAGTGACCACACGCACACAGACTTCAGTCGAAAGTTCTACACAACACAGCATGGGTTAATGGAGTAAATGGGTCCGAGTGTTCTTAAACATCCGGTGTGATGATGCCGAGGTGAGGGGTTCAACCCCTACACCGGACAGTTGTAATAAAATGTTGACATCTCGTCCTTGACTCGGGGACGTAATTTACAAGTACCACTGAAGTCTGTGTGGGTTCGGGGTGAGGGACACTGTTGATTGGGAAAGCCACACGCAAAATTCAGTCAAGCACTACCAGACGTAGTGTTTATGGGCTACACTTGAGTTCAAAGCGAGCGATCAACCACCTCCCCCACCCCCACCCCTCCCAAAAAAAGTTTAATAAAATGATATACCCGATACCCTCAAGAGTTTACAACATCAAGATTGAAGTGGATCTCCCACAATAATTAGTCACTACAACGTTACAGTGTAAGTCTTCGCTTAGATTGTTTGAAAGGACAATCCGGACTCACAAGTGGCATGGCACAGATTTACGACAAGCGGAGAGAGCAATTGTGTTAGTTGAAAACATCACATTAGTGAAAGTGTATGTACCAGAGAGAGAGAGAGAGAGAGAGAGAGAGAGAGAGAGAGAGAGAGAGAGCGAGAGAGAGAGAGAGAGAGAGAGAGAGAGATGAGAGAGAGAGACGAGAGAGAGAGAGAGAGGGAGAGATGGCCACTGAACGTACGGTCTGTAGTAGACAGTGGATGAGAGCAAGTACGTCGGTGTTATAACGACTCACCTGGCTGCAGAGGTGCGGTATTGTGTACATCGTGAAATAAAGTGTGAGTAAAGCTGCCGCTTTGTGTCGTGTCTACTTAATTTAACGCATCCGCGAGAAGAAGTTAGTGAGCGAGCCAACTGACAAGAATAGTCACAGTTTCAACAACTGACACTCTGATACCCCTAGACAACATTATTCATAGTTAACAACCCCAGTAACATCACGACAGCTACATAGACTGTTTAACCATGTTTGGGTTGAATAACAGTCAAAACGCTAGATTTAATCACAAAAAGCAAGTTAAATGGTTTGACCATATAACAAGGGTACTAACTAACAGTATATTACAACAAGCAGATGATGTGCAGATGGATCCAAAAGGAAAAGACCGACCATAAAAACGACGGCCAGAGGGAATAATAGAATCCATGGAATTCACGATATATGAAGCCCATGAATGGGCACTCTTCCGCTGTTTATAATTCACCTCGACACCGCAAGCTACAAGAGGAACAAGATGAGATGAGATTAGCCAATTTAAATTCGAGGGTCAATTTTCACTTCAGAATGGGGGAATGGATGCAGACAACAACACACGTTGTGCATAGGCAAATCAAGGACTGGGATATCTAGAGACACTTCTGTCGCATATAAAGATACCTATAACAAGTAAAGCAAATCTCAAAACGAACTATTTTGACCTTTATTATGCTAATGATGTGGAACTTAGAAGCTTTATTGTAATTAATGAGCGAAACATCATAATACAGAGATGCGACTGCATCGAAATATCTACTGGGACTTACCGCGAGGGTTAGCATTATGCATGAGGAAATTAGAAGACGATTAGGTCTGTCTGAAGCGAGTAATGCACTTCATTAAAGGAGGTTAACAGAGTAAATAGTATGGCACCTCCCAAGAATACTCTGGAACCATTTGGCACAAAAAGGCACATTGAAGAAATATAATGGATACAGAACAAGGTGCAAAGCAAACGATAGGGTGATCATATCAAGGACAACCTTCGAGAAATGAATGCCAACTTACAGGGAGCGTTAGAAAGAGCGCATAAAAGATCTTTTCCTGCATCAACACTTCACTGGGACAAATGGAGGAAGAGAAGAAGAAGAAGAATCGGTATTAAACTGCGCGTCTTACTACCCTTAGGTCACAGTGTCTGTTGTAGAACACATCCTACAACATCATTCAAAAACAGCTCAGGAAGGTCTTTTGCAATACGCGGATGAATCAGCTATTGTATATGCCACTGTATAAGTGCTGTCTTCCCTCTGAGTATCGATATCTAACTATTTGCACACCTTCAGGCTCCACATTTTCTTATTTGGCACCTTGCATAACTGAATTGCATACTTAACGTTTGAAGAAAAAGAGGCACCTTTCATAAATGAACTGAACTTCTTTGCTGCCTTCCCAACAACAAAGGAGTTGTTGTAATATTATGACATTTCATAATTTCTTGTTTTTCTTTACATCTGTTTTTGTTGCTCCGTTCCCAATGAGGATTTGTATAATCGAAACGTCGTTTGTGTCGTAATATACTTTTATTTCATTATTATATATGGGGGAGGGGGAATCTTTATTATTTTCTTGGATTTTCCCTCTGTGATTTATGTTCACAATTGTGCAGTTCGTTGTAAGGTATTACACTGTATCCTTGTTTAGTATATCTCACTTTTTTTCGCAAATGTTAGCAACTCTTTTTACCTAATTTAAATAACGAAGACACAAACCAAACCATAGATTGTACGATTTATTGCCTGACATATTTCGCTGCATCTCGTCAGGTCCATCCTGCAAACGGAAAGACATGATAGTCAAATTAAAATTACCGTGGTAGACAATTGATATTACTGTGCGAACATGTGTATATTCCAGCTTGAAGCATGTATCTAGTTATTTTACTCTACGTTGTGTGAATTCTGCAGTATGTACCTGACGAGAAGCATCAAAATATGCCAGGCAATAAATCGTACAATCTATGGTTTGTGTCTTCGTTATTCAAATTCACTACGGGAAAACATTGTTTTGACATACCTAATTGTTCATATTTCCTATTGTTATATCCTTCTGCAGCGTTGCTTCTCAGTACTGGGCAAATTCTATGAAAGCCTACGAGAATTACATGAGAAAATGCAATTCATTGAGCGAAAATAATCAATATACAGAGCAAAGGATATAATGACAAGAAACGGGGGATAATAACAAGATTTCACTCAAGAAAAATAATGCGCAGAAAGAAAATACAGAGTAAGAAAGAAACAACGAAAGAAGGTAATTACATTCAATATATAAGGACACTCTTATGAACAGGCAAACTATATTGATAAAGATTTACAATTGTGTATGTTCACAATGAATCTATACAACATTCGTTTGAAATATATTTATAAGGAAAACTGCGTGTACATTCTGATCAGGTCTTTCTTGTTGATATTAAAGACTGTCTGTTTCATCGTGCTCATGTATTCCCTTCTGATACAAATAGAAAGTCTTTCAAGTGGGATAGAAGCTGTCTTGAATTACTTGAACTACTCCTGCAAATGCAGTTTTGTAACAGATTCACTGCCAAATAAAAAGAATGTTTAATTCAAACAAACGTTGATGGCGGAAATAGGACGAATGGGTGTGTTACAGTAGTGGCTTAAATGTTGTTAATATGGTAGCAAACGTGTTGTAATATAACACAATGACTAGAATTCGGTGATATATAAGTCCATGGCAGACACAGTACGTCGCTGTTACCTATTTTATGCGATGTGATACGTATCATGAAGGCTAATAGACTACAATGGCTGGGGCATATAGAAAGAATGGAGATAATAGGGAAACAAAACTCGCTTACACTCAGGAAAAAAATGACCGTAGACCCCAAGGTAGACCAAGAAGACGGTGGAGAGATAATATATATACAGACCAACAAGCACTTGGAATCAACGATTGGCAAGAGAAGGTCAACCAGAGAGACGAATGGAGACGGATTGTATCTGCAGCAAAGAATCTCAATGGCTCGGAATGCTGAAGAAGAAGAAGAAGAAGAAGAAGAAGAAGAAGAAGAAGAAGAAGAAGAAGAAGAAGAAGAAGAAGAAGAAGAAGAAGAAGAAGAAGAAGAAGAAGAAGAAGAAGAAGAAGAAGAAGAAGAAGAAAAAGAAGAAGAAGAAGAAGAAGAGATAAGAAATGTAAGGAATGTGTCACATACTGTATGTTATGTGTTACATACTGTATGCGATGCGTTACCTACTGTATGTTGTGTATGCGATGCGTTACTTACTGTATGTTATTTGTTACCTACTGTATGCGATGTGTTACCTATTGTATGTGATGTGTTACCTAATGTATGCAATGTTTTACCTACTGTATGTTATGAGTTACCAAATGTGTGTGATGTGTTATATTCTGTATGCGATGTGTCACCTACTGTATACCATGTGTTGCCTACTATATGTTATGTGTTACCTACTGTATGCGATGCGTTATCTACAGTATGTTATGGATTACCTACTGAATGCGATGTGTTACCTAATGTATACCATGTGTTACCTACTGTATGTTATGTGTTACTACTGTATGCGATGTGTTACCTAATGTATCCAATGTGTTACCTACTATATGGTATGTGTTACCTACTGTATGTTATGTGTGACCTAAAGTATGCGATGTGTATTCTTCTGTATGCGACGTGTTACCTAATGTATGCGATGTGTTACCTACTGTATGTTATGTGTTACCTAATGTATACGATGTGTTACCTAATGTATGTAATGTTATACCTACTGTGTGTTTTGTGTTACCTAATGTATACGATGTGATATCTACTGTATGCGATGTGTTACCTACTGCATGCGATGTTTTACCTAGTGCATGCGATGTGTTACCTAAAGTATGCGATGCGTTACCTACTGTATGTTATGTGTTACCTAATGTTTACGAAGTGTTACCTACTGTATGCGATGTGTTACCTAATGTATGTGATGTGTTGCCTACTGTATGTTATGTGCTACCTAATGTATACGATGTTTTACATACTGTATGCGATATGTTACCTACTGTATAACATGTGTTACCTAATGTATGCGATGTGTTATCTACTGTATGTTATGTGTCACCTAATATATACGATGTGTTACCTACTGTATGTGTTGTGTTACCTACTGTATGCGATGTGTTATCTATTGTATGCGATGTGTTACCTAATATATACGATGTGTTATCTACTGTATGCGACATGTTGCCTACTGTATGCGATTTGTTACCTATTGTATGCGATGTGTTACCTACTGTATGCGATGTGTTATCTACTGTATGCGATGTGTTACCTACTGTATGTGAAGTGTTACCTACTGTATGCGATGTGTTTCCTAATGTATGTTATGTGTTACCTACTGGATGCGATGTGTTACCTAATGTATGCGATGTGTTACCTACTGTATGCGATGTGTTACCTCCTGTGTGTTATGTGTTACCTAATGTATGCAATGTGTTATCTACTGTATGTTATGTGATACCTAATGTATGTGATGTGTTATATGCTGTATACGATGTGTCACCTACTGTATACCATGTGTTGCCTACTGTATGTTATGTGTCACCTACTGTATGCGATGCGTTATCTACTGTATGTTATGGGTTACGTACTGAATGCGATGTGTTACCTAATGTATGCGATGTGCTACCTACTGTATGCGATGTATTACCTACTGTATGTTATGTGTTACCTACTGTATGGTATGTGTTACCTATTGTATTAGATGTGTTATCTATTGTATGCGATGAGTTGTCTACTGTATGTTTTGTCTTACCTAATGTATGCGATGTGTTATCTACTGTATGTTATGTGGTACTTAATGTATGCGGAGTGTTACCTACTGTATGTTATGTGTTACCTAATGTATACGATGTGTTTCCTAATGTATGTGATGTTTTACCTACTGTATGTGCAGTGTTACCTAATGTATGCGATGTGATATCTACTGTATGCGAGTGTTACCTACTGCATGCGATGTGTTGCCTACTGTATGCGATGAGTTACCTAATGTATGCGATGTGTTACCTACTGTATGCCATGTGTTACCTAATGCTTACGATGTTACCTACTGTATGTTATGTGTTACCTACATATACGATGTGCTACCTACTGTATGTGTTGTTTTACCTACTGTATGCGATGTGTTATCTATTGAATGCGATGTGATACCTAATATATACGATGTGTTATCTAATGTATGCGATGTGTTGCCTACTGTATGTGATTTGTTACCTAATGTATGCGATGTATTACCTACTTTATGCGATGTGTTATCTGCTGTATGCGATGTGTTACCTACTGTATGCGATGTGTTATCTACGGAATGCGATGTGTTACCTAGTGCATGTGAAGTGTTACCTAATGTAAGCGATGTGTTAACTAATGTATGCGATGTGTTACCTACTGTATGTTATGTGTTGCCTATTGTATGCGATGTGTTACCTACTAAATATGTTGTGTTACCTACTGTATACGATGTGTTATCTATTGTAGGCGATGTGTTACCTAATATATACGATGTGTTATCTTCTGTATGCGATGTGTTGCCTACTGTATGCGATTTCTTACCTACTGTATGCGATGTGTTTTCTACTGTATGCGATGTGTTACCTACTGTATGCGATGTGTTATCTACTGTATGCGATGTGTTACCTAGTGTATGTGAAGTGTTACCTAATGTAAGCGATGTGTTACCTACTGTATGCGATGTGTTACCTACTGTATGGCATGTGTTACCTAATGTATGCAATGTGTTATCTACTGTATGTTATGTGTTACCTAATGTATGCAATGTGTTATCTACTGTATGTTATGTGTTACCTAATGTAAGTGATGTGTTATATTCTATATGCGATGTGTCACCTTCTGTATACCATGTGTACCTACTGTATGTTATGTGTTACCTACTGTATGCGATGCGTTACCTACTGTATGTTATGGGTTACCTACTGAATGCGATGTGTTACCTAATTTATGCGATGTTTTACCTAATGTATGTAATGTGTTACCTACTATATGATATGTGTTACCTACTGTATTCGACGTGTTTATCTATTGTATGCGATGTGTTATCTACTGTATGTTATGTCTTACCTAATGTATGCGATGTGTTATCTACTGTACGTTATGTGGTACCTAATGTATGCGATGTGTTACCCACTGTATGTTATGTGTGACCTAATGTATGCGATGTGTATTCTTCTGTATGCGACGTGTTTCCTAATGTATGCGATTTGTTACCTACTGTATGTTATGTGTTACCTACTGTATGTGTTGTGTTACCTACTGTATGCGATGTGTTATCTATTGTATGCGATGTGTTACCTAATATATACGATGTGTTATCTAATGTATGCGATGTGTTGCCTAATGTATGCGATGAGTTATATAATGTATGCGATGTTACCTACTGTATGCTATGTGTTACCTAGTATATACGATGTGTTACCTACTGTATGTTATGTGTTACCTAATGTATACGATGTGTTACCTACTGTATGTGTTGTGTTACCTACTGTATGCGATGTGTTATCTATTGTATGCGATGTGTTACCTAATATATACGATGTGTTATCTTCTGTATGTGATGTGTTGCCTACTGTATGCGATTTCTTACCTACTGTATGCGATATGATACCTACTGTATGTGAAGCTTTACCTAATGTAAGCGATGTGTTACCTAATATATGCGATGTGTTACCTACTGTATGGTATGTGTTACATCATGTATGGTATGTGTTACATTATGTATGCCATGTGTTACCGACTGTGTGTGATGTGTTATCTACTGTATGATATGTGTTACCTAATGTGTGCGATGTGTTATCTACTGTATGTTATGTCTTAACTAATGTATGCGATGTGTTACCTCCTGTATGTTATGTGTTACCTATTGTATGCGATTGTGTTATCTATTGTATGCAGTGTGTTACCTAATGTTTGCGATGTGTTTTCTACTGTATGTTATGTCTTAACTAATGTATGCGATGTGTTATCTATTGTATGCGATGTGTTACCTAATGTATGCAATGTGTTACCTAATGTATGCCATGTGTTACCTACTGTATGCGATGTGTTACCTAATGTATGCAATGTGTTACCTCCTGTATGTTATGTGTTACCTAATGTATGCAATGTGTTATCTACTGTATGTTATGTGTTACCTAATGTATGTGATGTGTTATATTCTGTATGCGATGTGTCACCTACTGTATACAATGTGTTGCCTACTGTATGTTATGTGTCACCTACTGTATGCGTTGCGTTATCTACTGTATGTTATGGGTTACCTACTGAATGCTATGTGTTACCTAATGTATGCGATGTGTTACTTACTTTATGCGATGTATTACCTACTGTATGTTATGTGTTACCTACTGTATGGTATGTGTTACCTCTTGTATTCGATGTGTTATCTATTGTATGCAGTGTGTTACCTAATGTGTGCGATGTGTATTCTACTGTATGTTATGTCTTAACTAATGTATGCGATGTGTTATCTATTGTATGCTATGTGTTACCTAATGTATGCAATGTGTTACCTAATGTATGCCATGTGTTACCTACTGTATGCGATGTGTTACCTAATGTATGCAATGTGTTAACTCCTGTATGTCATGTGTTACCTAATGTATGCAATGTGTTATCTACTGTATGTTATGTGTTACCTAATGTATGTGATGTGTTATATTCTGTATGCGATGTGTCACCTACTGTATACAATGTGTTGCCTACTGTATGTTATGTGTCACCTACTGTATGCGTTGCGTTATCTACTGTATGTTATGGGTTACCTACTGAATGCTATGTGTTACCTAATGTATGCGATGTGTTACTTACTTTATGCGATGTATTACCTACTGTATGTTATGTGTTACCTACTGTATGGTATGTGTTACCTATTGTATTCGATGTGTTATCTATTGTATGCGATGAGTTGTCTACAGTATGTTATGTCTTACCAAATGTATGCGATGTGTTATCTACTGTATGTTATGTGGTACCTAATGTATGCGATGTGTTACCTACAGTATGTTATGTGTGACCTAATGTATGCGATGTGTATTCTTCTGTATGCGACGCGTTACCTAATATATGCGATGTGTTACCTACTGTATGTTATGTGTTACCTAATGTATACGATGTGTTTCCTAATGTATGTGATGTTTTACCTACTGTATGTGCTGTGTTACCTAATGTATGCGATGTGATATCTACTGTATGCGATGTGTTACCTACTGTATGCGATGATTTACCTAGTGTATGCGATGTGTTACCTAATGTATGCGATGCGTTACCTACTGTATATTATGTGTTACCTAATGTTTACGAAATGTTACCTACTGTATGCGATGTGTTACCTACTGTATGCGATGTGTTGCCTACTGTATGTTATGTGCTACCTAATGTATACGATGGTTTACTTACTGTATTCGATGTGTTACCTACTGTATGCCATGTGTTACCTAATGTATGCGATGTGTTACCTACTGTAGGTTATGTGTCACCTAATATATACGATGTGTTACCTACTGTATGTGTTGTGTTACCTACTGTATGCGATGTGTTATCTATTGTGTGCGATGTGTTACCTAATATATACGATGTGTTATCTACTGTATGCGATGTGTTGCCTACTGTATGCGATGAGTTACCTAATGTATGCGATTTGTTACCTAATGTATGCCATGTGTTACCTACTGTATGCCATGTGTTACCTAATGCTTACGATGTTACCTACTGTATGTTATGTGATACCTAATGTATACGATGTGCTACCTACGGTATGTGTTGTTTTACCTACTGTATGCGATGTGTTATCTATTGAATGCGATGTGATACGTAATATATACGATGTGTTATCTACTGTATGCGATGTGTTACCTACTGTATGCGATGTGTTATCTACGGTATGCGATGTGTTACCTAGTGTATGTGAAGTGTTACCTAATGTAAGCGATGTGTTAACTAATGTATGCGATGTGTTACCTACTGTATGTTATGTGTTACCTATTGTATGGGATGTGTTACCTACTAAATATGTTGTGTTATCTTCTGTATACGATGTGTTATCTATTGTATGCTATGTGTTACCTAATATATACGATGTGTTATCTTCTGTATGCGATGTGTTTTCAACTGTATGTGATTTGTTATCTACTGTATGCGATGTGTTACCTACTGTATGCGATGTGTTATCTACTGTATGCGATGTGTTACCTAGTGTATGTGAAGTGTTACCTAATATAAGCGATGTGTTACCTAATGTATACGAAGTGTTACCTACTGTATGGCATGTGTTACCTAATGTATGCAATGTGTTATCTACTGTATGTTATGTAATACCTAATGTATGCAATGTGTTATCTACTGTATGTTATGTGTTACCTGATGTATGTGATGTGTTATCTAGTATATACGATGTTACCTACTGTATGTGTTGTGTTACCTGCTGTATGCGATGTGTTATCTATTGTATGCGATGTGTTACCTACTGTATGCGATGCGTTACCTACTGTATGTTATCGGTTACCTACTGAATGCGATGTGTTACCTAATTTATGCGATGTTTTACCTAATGCATGTAATGTGTTACCTACTATATGATATGTGTTACCTACTGTATTCGACGTGTTATCTATTGTATGCGATGTGTTATCTACTGTATGCGATGTATTACCTACTGTATGTTATGTGTTACCTACTGTATGGTATGTGTTACCTATTGTATTAGATGTGTTATCTATTGTATGCGATGAGTTGTCTACTGTATGTTTTGTCTTACCTAATGTATGCGATGTGTTATCTACTGTATGTTATGTGGTACTTAATGTATGCGGTGTGTTACCTACTGTATGTTATGTGTTACCTAATGTATACGATGTGTTTCCTAATGTATGTGATGTTTTACCTACTGTATGTGCAGTGTTACCTAATGTATGCGATGTGATATCTACTGTATGCGATGTGTTACCTACTGTATGCGATGTTTTACCTAGTTTATGCGATGTGTTACCTAATGTATGCGATGTGTTATCTATTGTATGCGATGTGTTACCTAATATATACGATGTGTTATCTACTGCATGCGATGTGTTGCCTACTGTATGCGATGAGTTACCTAATGTATGCGATGTGTTACCTAATGTATGCGATGTGTTACCTACTGTATGCCATGTGTTACCTAATGCTTACGATGTTACCTACTGTATGTTATGTGTTACCTACATATACGATGTGCTACCTACTGTATGTGTTGTTTTACCTACTGTATGCGATGTGTTATCTATTGAATGCGATGTGATACCTAATATATACGATGTGTTATCTAATGTATGCGATGTGTTGCCTACTGTATGTGATTTGTTACCTAATGTATGCGATGTATTACCTACTTTATGCGATGTTGTATTACTGTATGCGATGTGTTATCTACGGTATGCGATGTGTTACCTAGTGCATGTGAAGTGTTACCTAATGTAAGCGATGTGTTAACTAATGTACGCGATGTGTTACCTACTGTATGTTATGTGTTGCCTATTGTAAGCGATGTGTTACCTACTAAATATGTTGTGTTACCTACTGTATACGATGTGTTATCTATTGTAAGCGATGTGTTACCTAATATATACGATGTGTTATCTTCTGTATGCGATGTGTTGCCTACTGTATGCGATTTCTTACCTACTGTATGCGATGTGTTTTCTACTGTATGCGATGTGTTACCTACTGTATGCGATGTGTTATCTACTGTATGCGATGTGTTACCTAGTGTATGTGAAGTGTTACCTAATATAAGCGATGTGTTACCTAATGTATGCGATGTGTTACCTACTGTATGGCATGTGTTACCTAATGTATGCAATGTGTTATCTACTGTATGTTATGTGTTACCTAATGTATGCAATGTGTTATCTACTGTATGTTATGTGTTACCTAATGTAAGTGATGTGTTATATTCTGTATGCGATGTGTCACCTTCTGTATACCATGTGTACCTACTGTATGGTATGTGTTACCTACTGTATGCGATGCGTTACCTACTGTATGTTATGGGTTACCTACTGAATGCGATGTGTTACCTAATTTATGCGATGTTTTACCTAATGTATGTAATGTGTTACCTACTATATGATATGTGTTACCTACTGTATTCGACGTGTTATCTATTGTATGCGATGTGTTATCTACTGTATGTTATGTCTTACCTAATGTATGCGATGTGTTATCTACTGTACGTTATGTGGTACCTAATGTATGCGATGTGTTACCCACTGTATGTTATGTGTGACCTAATGTATGCGATGTGTATTCTTCTGTATGCGACGTGTTTCCTAATGTATGCGATTTGTTACCTACTGTATGTTATGTGTTACCTACTGTATGCCATGTGTTACCTACTGTATGTGTTGTGTTACCTACTGTATGCGATGTGTTATCTATTGTATGCGATGTGTTACCTAATATATACGATGTGTTATCTAATGTATGCGATGTGTTGCCTAATGTATGCGATGAGTTATATAATGTATGCGATGTTACCTAATGTATGCGATGTGTTACCTACTGTATGCCATGTGTTACCTAATGCTCGCGATGTTACCTACTGTATGCTATGTGTTACCTAGTATATACGATGTGTTACCTACTGTATGTTATGTGTTACCTAATGTATACGATGTGTTACCTACTGTATGTGTTGTGTTACCTACTGTATGCGATGTGTTATCTATTGTATGCGATGTGTTACCTAATATATACGATGTGTTATCTTCTGTATGCGATGTGTTGCCTACTGTATGCGATTTCTTACCTACTGTATGCGATATGATACCTACTGTATGTGAAGCTTTACCTAATGTAAGCGATGTGTTACCTAATATATGCGATGTGTTACCTACTGTATGGTATGTGTTACATAATGTATGGTATGTGTTACATTATGTATGCCATGTGTTACCGACTGTGTGTGATGTGTTATCTACTGTATGATATGTGTTACCTAATGTGTGCGATGTGTTATCTACTGTATGTTATGTCTTAACTAATGTATGCGATGTGTCACCTCCTGTATGTTATGTGTTACCTATTGTATGCGATGTGTTATCTATTGTATGCAGTGTGTTACCTAATGTTTGCGATGTGTTTTCTACTGTATGTTATGTCTTAACTAATGTATGCGATGTGTTATCTATTGTATGCGATGTGTTACCTAATGTATGCAATGTGTTACCTAATGTATGCCATGTGTTACCTACTGTATGCGATGTGTTACCTAATGTATGCAATGTGTTACCTCCTGTATGTTATGTGTTACCTAATGTATGCAATGTGTTATCTAATGTATGTTATGTGTTACCTAATGTATGTGATGTGTTATATTCTGTATGCGATGTGTCACCTACTGTATACAATGTGTTGCCTACTGTATGTTATGTGTCACCTACTGTATGCGTTGCGTTATCTACTGTATGTTATGGGTTACCTACTGAATGCTATGTGTTACCTAATGTATGCGATGTGTTACTTACTTTATGCGATGTATTACCTACTGTATGTTATGTGTTACCTACTGTATGGTATGTGTTACCTATTGTATTCGATGTGTTATCTATTGTATGCGATGAGTTGTCTACAGTATGTTATGTCTTACCAAATGTATGCGATGTGTTATCTACTGTATGTTATGTGTACCTAATGTATGCGATGTGTTACCTACAGTATGTTATGTGTGACCTAATGTATGCGATGTGTATTCTTCTGTATGCGACGCGTTACCTAATATATGCGATGGTGTTACCTACTGTATGTTATGTGTTACCTAATGTATACGATGTGTTTCCTAATGTATGTGATGTTTTACCTACTGTATGTGCTGTGTTACCTAATGTGTGCGATGTGATATCTACTGTATGCGATGTGTTACCTACTGTATGCGATGATTTACCTAGTGTATGCGATGTGTTACCTGATGTATGCGATGCGTTACCTACTGTATATTATGTGTTACCTAATGTTTACGAAATGTTACCTACTGTATGCGATGTGTTACCTACTGTATGCGATGTGTTGCCTACTGTATGTTATGTGCTACCTAATGTATACGATGGTTTACTTACTGTATTCGATGTGTTACCTACTGTATGCCATGTGTTACCTAATGTATGCGATGTGTTACCTACTGTAGGTTATGTGTCACCTAATATATACGATGTGTTACCTACTGTATGTGTTGTGTTACCTACTGTATGCGATGTGTTATCTATTGTGTGCGATGTGTTACCTAATATATACGATGTGTTATCTACTGTATGCGATGTGTTGCCTACTGTATGCGATGAGTTACCTAATGTATGCGATTTGTTACCTAATGTATGCCATGTGTTACCTACTGTATGCCATGTGTTACCTAATGCTTACGATGTTACCTACTGTATGTTATGTGATACCTAATGTATACGATGTGCTACCTACTGTATGTGTTGTGTTACCTACTGTATGCGATGTGTTATCTATTGAATGCGATGTGATACCTAATATATACGATGTGTTATCTACTGTATGCGATGTGTTACCTACTGTATGCGATGTGTTATCTACGGTATGCGATGTGTTACCTAGTGTATGTGAAGTGTTACCTAATGTAAGCGATGTGTTAACTAATGTATGCGATGTGTTACCTACTGTATGTTATGTGTTACCTATTGTATGGGATGTGTTACCTACTAAATATGTTGTGTTATCTTCTGTATACGATGTGTTATCTATTGTATGCTATGTGTTACCTAATATATACGATGTGTTATCTTTTGTATGCGATGTGTTGCCTACTGTATGCGATTTCTCACCTACTGTATGCGATGTGTTTTCAACTGTATGTGATTTGTTATCTACTGTATGCGATGTGTTACCTACTGTATGCGATGTGTTATCTACTGTATGCGATGTGTTACCTAGTGTATGTGAAGTGTTACCTAATATAAGCGATGTGTTACCTAATGTATACGAAGTGTTACCTACTGTATGGCATGTGTTACCTAATGTATGCAATGTGTTATCTACTGTATGTTATGTAATACCTAATGTATGCAATGTGTTATCTACTGTATGTTATGTGTTACCTGATGTATGTGATGTGTTATCTAGTATATACGATGTTACCTACTGTATGTGTTGTGTTACCTACTGTATGCGATGTGTTATCTATTGTATGCGATGTGTTACCTACTGTATGCGATGCGTTACCTACTGTATGTTATGGGTTACCTACTGAATGCGATGTGTTACCTAATGTATGTTATGTGTTACCTACTATATGGTATGTGTTACCTACTGTATTCGATGTGTTATCTATTGTATGCGATGTGTTATCTACTATATGTTATGTCTTACCTAATGTATGCGATGTGGTATCTACTGTATGTTATGTGGTACCTAATGTATGCGATGTGTTACCCACTGTATGTTATGTGTGACCTAATGTATGCGATGTGTATTCTTCTGTATGCGACGTGTTTCCTAATGTATGCGATGTGTTACCTACTGTATGTTATGTGTTACCTACTGTATGCCATGTGTTACCTACTGTATGTGATGTGTTATCTATTGTATGCGACGTGTTACCTAATATATACGATGTGTTATCTACTGTATGCGATGTGTTGCCTACTGTATGCGATGAGTTTCCTAATGTATGCGATGTTACCTAATGTATGCGATGTGTTACCTACTGTATGCCATGTGTTACCTAATGCTCACGATGTTACCTACTGTATGTTATGTGTTATCTAGTATATACGATGTGTTACCTACTGTATGTGTTGTGTTACCTACTGTATGCGATGTGTTATCTATTGTATGCGATGTGTTACCTAATATATACGATGTGTTATCTACTGTATGCGATGTGTTGCCTACTGTATGCGATTTGTTACCTACTGTATGCGATGTGTTACCTACTGTATGCGATGTGTTATCTACTGTATGCGATGTGTTACCTACTGTATGCGTTGTGTTACCTACTGTATGCGATGTGTTATCTATTGTATGCGACGTGTTACCTAATATATACGATGTGTTATCTACTGTATGCGATGTGTTGCCTACTGTATGCGATGAGTTTCCTAATGTATGCGATGTTACCTAATGTATGCGATGTGTTACCTACTGTATGCCATGTGTTACCTAATGCTCGCGACGTTGTTATCTAGTATATACGATGTGTTACCTACTGTATGTGTTGTGTTACCTACTGTATGCGATGTGTTATCTATTGTATGCGATGTGTTACCTAATATATACGATGTGTTATCTACTGTATGCGATGTGTTGCCTACTGTATGCGATTTGTTTCCTATTGTATGCGATGTGTTACCTACTGTATGCGATGTGTTATCTACTGTATGCGATGTGTTACCTACTGTATGTGTTGTGTTACCTACTGTATGCGATGTGTTATCTATTGTATGCGATGGTGTTATCTATTGTATGCGATGTGTTACCTAATGTATGCGATGTGTTACCTATTGTATGTGTTGTGTTACCTATTGTATGCGATGTGTTATCTATTGTATGCGATGTGTTACCTAATATATACGATGTGTTATCTTCTGTATGCGATGTGTTGCCTACTGTATGCGATTTCTTACCTACTGTATGCGATGTGTTACCTACTGTATGTGAAGCTTTACCTAATGTAAGCGATGTGTTACCTAATGTATGGGATGTGTTACCTACTGTATGGTATGTGTTACATAATGTATGGTATGTGTTACATAATGTATGCCATGTGTTACCTACTGTGTGTGATGTGTTATCTACTGTATGTTATGTGTTACCTAATGTATGCAATGTGTTACCTACTGTATGTTATGTGTTACCTAATGTATGCGATGTGTTATCTACTGTATGTTACCTAATGTATGCGATGTGTTACCTAATGTATGTAATGTGTTACCTACTATATGGTATGTGTTACCTACTGTATTCGATGTGTTATCTATTGTATGCGATGTGTTATCTACTGTATGTTATGTCTTACCTATCTATTTTCCTAATGTTTCCTAATGTGGACTGTTTTGTCAGAAAGGAACAATGGGACTGGCTTAAGGAATTAGAGGACTTACCAGTTGATAGGCTACTCATATGTGGAGACTTCAATGCGAGAAACAGAGATTGGGACAGTAGTGGAGAAAATCGACAAGGAATTGCACTTGCGGATGCCATGGTGGACTCCGAGGTGGTCTGCATAAATGATGGTAGGCCGACTAGAATGGCAATGAGGCCTGGCGATGCAGATACTGCTATTGATTTGGCACTTGTCTCCCAGTCATCAGTCCTTGATGTAAAGTGGACTGTTTTGAATGACCATGGGAGTGATCACATGCCATGCTCAGTCCTGATCTCTAAGTCCAGGAAAGTCAAGGCTGGGAGAGCGCGCAAGACCTTCCGGTATGAGTGGAGCGACAGCCTTCTTGGACGCCTCAGACATGGGGCATGCAACAGGACTGTTACAACTCCTTTTTTGCAGCCCCCATGGTGGACCCCAGAAGTAGACAATGCGTGGAAAGCAAAGAGAACTGCAGTGAAGCAGCTAAGGAAATTGCGACAGACACCCCTAAGCTCACGAGAGGAAGTGGACATAGCGGAAAATGACAAGAAAGACAAGGTGGAGGCTTTCAAGCGATGTGCTGCAGAGGCCAAGAAAGTAAAATGGGAATGTTTTATGAAGGAGATTGGAGGTGATAAAACACTGCATAAATTCTGGAAACTGTACAGACAAATGCAAAGAAAAGATCGGCCTATGACAGTGGGAACAATTTATAAAGAGGATGGGGTACGCTTGACAACAGGCAAGGAAAAAGGGGAGGCATTTCTCCAGAGATTTTTAGAGCAGACCAATCATAGTGATGCGGATACCAGGGAAGCAGTTAGAGTGGAATTATCTGGCACAATAGAGAATATGCCTTACGAAGACATCATACTGTTTGAAGATGTTAAACATATTTTGCAGAAGGCAAAAGACACAGCACCAGGGCCTGATGGTGTCAGGTATGGCCACATGAAGGCTTTGAGCGATGTAGACCTGAAGGAGATGGCCGGCTGCTTTAATCAGAGCATTAGGACAGCGTCAGTACCGCGGGATTGGCTGCATAGCTATCTCATCCCTCTCCCAAAACCATACAAGGATCATTCAAAGCTTGGCGGCTTTAGGATCATAACCCTTCAAAATACATTTGGGAAGGTTTTAGAGAAGATAGTCGCTGTTAAGCTGCAGGATTTTTTGGAAAGGGGGAAGCTTCTTCCAAGATGCCTGGGGAGCTACAGGCCAGGAAAAGATACCTGGTCAAATGCAGCCACCTTTGCCTTTGACGTTTATGAGGGGTTCCAGAGTAGACAGGAAACGATGGCGGCAGCGCTTGATCTCGAAGATGCGTACAATAGAGTTCGCTATGATATTTTGATTACCGCACTTATGGGGAAGGGGGTCAATCCCTGGTTGGTGAACTGGATAGCAGCCGTCATGCATTCTCGTCAAGTTGCTCTCCGTCTAGGCGCATGGACCTCAGAGCCACATATTTTAACCCCGGGACTGCCACAGGGATCTGCAATCTCACCGGTGCTCTTTAATGGGTATACGAGCAAGATTGCATACCTAGAAGCACCAGGGGTTGGAAGGATTATAACATTTGCAGATGATATTCTTGCATACAGGCAGGGGAGAGATAGGGATCAAACAGCCCAGGAGCTACAGGTGACAGTGGACAAAGTGATTTACTGGTGCACTGAAATGAGTGCTGTCATCAACCCGGAAAAGGCGGCTGTGTTGTGGTGCTCTCTGGACAACAGAATTGTGAGAGATGATACCCCAAGCCTCACGATAGATGGTAGAAGCGTCAACAGAGAGAACAAACTGAAGTATCTGGGAATCACATTTGACAGGAGTCTGTCCTTCAAGGACCATGTGGAGACGGTTGTGACAAGATCTCAAAAGGGACTCAATGCACTTAAAACTATGGCTGCAATGGACACAGAGCAGAGAATGCTCTTCACACTATACCAGCACTTGATCCTCTCAGTGATTGATTATGGACTAGGAATGCTTACTGTCTCAAAGAGTCAGCTGGTGAAATTAGAGCGCATACAGAATGAAACGTTGCGGGTCATTCTGGGATGCACCAGAGACACTCCAGTAGTGTGTATGCGTTACATTCTTGGTCTGCCTACTGTTGCTAGTAGGCACAAGGTGATGCAAGCGAAGGCATACCTCAGAGTAGCTGCAGACACAGATCACCCGTTGCATGAGGCGCTGGACGTAGTTAAGGGTCAGAGACTGATAAGAGGGAAATCATGGATCGCTCAGGCGGAGGATACGATCAGACAGGTGTGCCCCTTGGAGAACATCAGGCGAGGAGAGGAGTGGGTCAGAGTGCCAGCCGTGCAGTCAGACTTGTGCAGAGTTGTAATAACATTGAGCCGGGAGTGCAGGGAGTGGCCAGCAGGGGCCACGGAAGTGAAAATTCAGCAACTAATTCAGGAAAATTCTCGCCCGGGTGATGTGATTATCTACACGGATGGGTCAGTGTTGAGAGGTAGGAGAAGTACCTGGGGGTTCTTGGCAAAAACTAATGGTCGGCGTTTGGTGCAGGAGAGCCTGGCGTATGATAACACTACATCTAGCTTAAGAATGGAGGTGGAGGCGGTCAGTGCAGCTTTCCGCTGGATAGAAAACACGATACATACACACATTGTTATTGTAACTGACTCAGAGAGCATGCTGAGAAGGGTGAGAACAGGTAGGCTTCATGCAGAGTGGCTTGCTTCGCTTCGGAGGTCACGGGTAGTAAGCATCACCTGGATCTTTTCTCCTGGGCATGCCGGTGTGCTGATGAATGAACAGGCGGACAGATTGGCTGGCTCAGCAAAATTTGGTGGAGTATTGATGCATGACAGGGCAGACGTGGTTGCGGCCTTGTGGGAGCACGTGTACACCTCGGAGGAGCTGATGGAGCACCATGGTCTGGTAAGAATGAGACAACGACGTGTGACGATGGGGATCTGGCCGACGCTCGGCGCTCGGAGGAAAGGCGAGAGGACATATAATCAAATTGCTACTGGAACTATTAGTGTTGGAACTCTTCGCTGGCTGCTGAGGATGGGGACGGAGCGCTTATGGGAATGTCCTGAATGCTGTGATGTCGGTTCCTAAATCAATCAATCAATCAATCAATCAATCATCAATCTACTGTATGCAGTGTGTTATCTAATGTGTGCGATGTGTTATCTACTGTATGTTATGTCTTAACTAATGTATGCGATGTGTTATCTATTGTATGCGATGTGTTACCTACTGTAGGTTATGTGTCACCTAATATATACTATGTGTTACCTTCTGTATGTGTTGTGTTACCTACTGTATGCGATGTGTTATCTATTGTATGGGATGCGTTATCTACTGTATGTTATGTATCACCTACTGTATGCGTTGCGTTATCTACTGTATGTTATGGGTTACCTACTGAATGCTATGTGTTACCTAATGTATGCGATGTGTTACTTACTGTATGCGATGTATTACCTACTGTATGTTATGTGTTACCTACTGTATGGTATGTGTTACCTATAGTATTCGATGTGTTATCTATTGTATGCGATGAGTTGTCTACTGTATGTTATGTCTTACCTAATGTATGCGATGTGTTATCTACTGTATGTTATGTGGTACCTAATGTATGCGATGTGTTACTTACTGTATGTTATGTGTGACCTAATGTATGCGATGTGTATTCTTCTGTATGCGACGTGTTACCTAATATATGCGATGTGTTACCTACTGTATGTTATGTGTTACCTACTGTATGCGATGTGTTACCTATTGTATGTGATGTGTTACCTAATGTATGCAATGTTTTACCTACTGTATGTTATGAGTTACCAAATGTGTGTGATGTGTTATATTCTGTATGCGATGTGTCACCTACTGTATACCATGTGTTGCCTACTATATGTTATGTGTTACCTACTGTATGCGATGCGTTATCTACAGTATGTTATGGATTACCTACTGAATGCGATGTGTTACCTAATGTATACCATGTGTTACCTACTGTATGTTATGTGTTACCTACTGTATGCGATGTGTTACCTAATGTATCCAATGTGTTACCTACTATATGGTATGTGTTACCTACTGTATGTTATGTGTGACCTAAAGTATGCGATGTGTATTCTTCTGTATGCGACGTGTTACCTAATGTATGCGATGTGTTACCTACCGTATGTTATGTGTTACCTAATGTATACGATGTGTTACCTAATGTATGTAATGTTATACCTACTGTGTGTTTTGTGTTACCTAATGTATACGATGTGATATCTACTGTATGCGATGTGTTACCTACTGCATGCGATGTTTTACCTAGTGCATGCGATGTGTTACCTAAAGTATGCGATGCGTTACCTACTGTATGTTATGTGTTACCTAATGTTTACGAAGTGTTACCTACTGTATGCGATGTGTTACCTAATGTATGTGATGTGTTGCCTACTGTATGTTATGTGCTACCTAATGTATACGATGTTTTACATACTGTATGCGATATGTTACCTACTGTATAACATGTGTTACCTAATGTATGCGATGTGTTATCTACTGTATGTTATGTGTCACCTAATATATACGATGTGTTACCTACTGTATGTGTTGTGTTACCTACTGTATGCGATGTGTTATCTATTGTATGCGATGTGTTACCTAATATATACGATGTGTTATCTACTGTATGCGACATGTTGCCTACTGTATGCGATTTGTTACCTATTGTATGCGATGTGTTACCTACTGTATGCGATGTGTTATCTACTGTATGCGATGTGTTACCTACTGTATGTGAAGTGTTACCTACTGTATGCGATGTGTTTCCTAATGTATGTTAAGTGTTACCTACTGGATGCGATGTGTTACCTAATGTATGCGATGTGTTACCTACTGTATGCGATGTGTTACCTCCTGTGTGTTATGTGTTACCTAATGTATGCAATGTGTTATCTACTGTATGTTATGTGATACCTAATGTATGTGATGTGTTATATGCTGTATACGATGTGTCACCTACTGTATACCATGTGTTGCCTACTGTATGTTATGTGTCACCTACTGTATGCGATGCGTTATCTACTGTATGTTATGGGTTACGTACTGAATGCGATGTGTTACCTAATGTATGCGATGTGCTACCTACTGTATGCGATGTATTACCTACTGCTGTCTCTTATACACATCTCTGTATGTTATGTGTTACCTACTGTATGGTATGTGTTACCTATTGTATTAGATGTGTTATCTATTGTATGCGATGAGTTGTCTACTGTATGTTTTGTCTTACCTAATGTATGCGATGTGTTATCTACTGTATGTTATGTGGTACTTAATGTATGCGGAGTGTTACCTACTGTATGTTATGTGTTACCTAATGTATACGATGTGTTTCCTAATGTATGTGATGTTTTACCTACTGTATGTGCAGTGTTACCTAATGTATGCGATGTGATATCTACTGTATGCGATGTGTTACCTACTGTATGCGATGTTTTACCTAGTGTATGCGATGTGTTACCTAATGTATGCGATGTGTTATCTATTGTATGCGATGTGTTACCTAATATATACGATGTGTTATCTACTGCATGCGATGTGTTGCCTACTGTATGCGATGAGTTACCTAATGTATGCGATGTGTTACCTACTGTATGCCATGTGTTACCTAATGCTTACGATGTTACCTACTGTATGTTATGTGTTACCTACATATACGATGTGCTACCTACTGTATGTGTTGTTTTACCTACTGTATGCGATGTGTTATCTATTGAATGCGATGTGATACCTAATATATACGATGTGTTATCTAATGTATGCGATGTGTTGCCTACTGTATGTGATTTGTTACCTAATGTATGCGATGTATTACCTACTTTATGCGATGTGTTATCTACTGTATGCGATGTGTTACCTACTGTATGCGATGTGTTATCTACGGAATGCGATGTGTTACCTAGTGCATGTGAAGTGTTACCTAATGTAAGCGATGTGTTAACTAATGTATGCGATGTGTTACCTACTGTATGTTATGTGTTGCCTATTGTATGCGATGTGTTACCTACTAAATATGTTGTGTTACCTACTGTATACGATGTGTTATCTATTGTAGGCGATGTGTTACCTAATATATACGATGTGTTATCTTCTGTATGCGATGTGTTGCCTACTGTATGCGATTTCTTACCTACTGTATGCGATGTGTTTTCTACTGTATGCGATGTGTTACCTACTGTATGCGATGTGTTATCTACTGTATGCGATGTGTTACCTAGTGTATGTGAAGTGTTACCTAATATAAGCGATGTGTTACCTAATGTATGCGATGTGTTACCTACTGTATGGCATGTGTTACCTAATGTATGCAATGTGTTATCTACTGTATGTTATGTGTTACCTAATGTATGCAATGTGTTATCTACTGTATGTTATGTGTTACCTAATGTAAGTGATGTGTTATATTCTATATGCGATGTGTCACCTTCTGTATACCATGTGTACCTACTGTATGTTATGTGTTACCTACTGTATGCGATGCGTTACCTACTGTATGTTATGGGTTACCTACTGAATGCGATGTGTTACCTAATTTATGCGATGTTTTACCTAATGTATGTAATGTGTTACCTACTATATGATATGTGTTACCTACTGTATTCGACGTGTTATCTATTGTATGCGATGTGTTATCTACTGTATGTTATGTCTTACCTAATGTATGCGATGTGTTATCTACTGTACGTTATGTGGTACCTAATGTATGCGATGTGTTACCCACTGTATGTTATGTGTGACCTAATGTATGCGATGTTTATTCTTCTGTATGCGACGTGTTTCCTAATGTATGCGATTTGTTACCTACTGTATGTTATGTGTTACCTGCTGTATGCCATGTGTTACCTACTGTATGTGTTGTGTTACCTACTGTATGCGATGTGTTATCTATTGTATGCGATGTGTTACCTAATATATACGATGTGTTATCTAATGTATGCGATGTGTTGCCTAATGTATGCGATGAGTTATATAATGTATGCGATGTTACCTAATGTATGCGATGTGTTACCTACTGTATGCCATGTGTTACCTAATGCTCGCGATGTTACCTACTGTATGCTATGTGTTACCTAGTATATACGATGTGTTACCTACTGTATGTTATGTGTTACCTAATGTATACGATGTGTTACCTACTGTATGTGTTGTGTTACCTACTGTATGCGATGTGTTATCTATTGTATGCGATGTGTTACCTAATATATACGATGTGTTATCTTCTGTATGTGATGTGTTGCCTACTGTATGCGATTTCTTACCTACTGTATGCGATATGATACCTACTGTATGTGAAGCTTTACCTAATGTAAGCGATGTGTTACCTAATATATGCGATGTGTTACCTACTGTATGGTATGTGTTACATCATGTATGGTATGTGTTACATTATGTATGCCATGTGTTACCGACTGTGTGTGATGTGTTATCTACTGTATGATATGTGTTACCTAATGTGTGCGATGTGTTATCTACTGTATGTTATGTCTTAACTAATGTATGCGATGTGTTACCTCCTGTATGTTATGTGTTACCTATTGTATGCGATGTGTTATCTATTGTATGCAGTGTGTTACCTAATGTTTGCGATGTGTTTTCTACTGTATGTTATGTCTTAACTAATGTATGCGATGTGTTATCTATTGTATGCGATGTGTTACCTAATGTATGCAATGTGTTACCTAATGTATGCCATATGTTACCTACTGTATGCGATGTGTTACCTAATGTATGCAATGTGTTACCTCCTGTATGTTATGTGTTACCTAATGTATGCAATGTGTTATCTACTGTATGTTATGTGTTACCTAATGTATGTGATGTGTTATATTCTGTATGCGATGTGTCACCTACTGTATACAATGTGTTGCCTACTGTATGTTATGTGTCACCTACTGTATGCGTTGCGTTATCTACTGTATGTTATGGGTTACCTACTGAATGCTATGTGTTACCTAATGTATGCGATGTGTTACTTACTTTATGCGATGTATTACCTACTGTATGTTATGTGTTACCTACTGTATGGTATGTGTTACCTCTTGTATTCGATGTGTTATCTATTGTATGCAGTGTGTTACCTAATGTGTGCGATGTGTATTCTACTGTATGTTATGTCTTAACTAATGTATGCGATGTGTTATCTATTGTATGCTATGTGTTACCTAATGTATGCAATGTGTTACCTAATGTATGCCATGTGTTACCTACTGTATGCGATGTGTTACCTAATGTATGCAATGTGTTAACTCCTGTATGTCATGTGTTACCTAATGTATGCAATGTGTTATCTACTGTATGTTATGTGTTACCTAATGTATGTGATGTGTTATATTCTGTATGCGATGTGTCACCTACTGTATACAATGTGTTGCCTACTGTATGTTATGTGTCACCTACTGTATGCGTTGCGTTATCTACTGTATGTTATGGGTTACCTACTGAATGCTATGTGTTACCTAATGTATGCGATGTGTTACTTACTTTATGCGATGTATTACCTACTGTATGTTATGTGTTACCTACTGTATGGTATGTGTTACCTATTGTATTCGATGTGTTATCTATTGTATGCGATGAGTTGCTACAGTATGTTTGTTTACCTAATATATACGATGTGTTATCTACTGTATGCGATGTGTTACCTACTGTATGCGATGTGTTATCTACGGTATGCGATGTGTTACCTAGTGTATGTGAAGTGTTACCTAATGTAAGCGATGTGTTAACTAATGTATGCGATGTGTTACCTACTGTATGTTATGTGTTACCTATTGTATGGGATGTGTTACCTACTAAATATGTTGTGTTATCTTCTGTATACGATGTGTTATCTATTGTATGCTATGTGTTACCTAATATATACGATGTGTTATCTTCTGTATGCGATGTGTTGCCTACTGTATGCGATTTCTCACCTACTGTATGCGATGTGTTTTCAACTGTATGTGATTTGTTATCTACTGTATGCGATGTGTTACCTACTGTATGCGATGTGTTATCTACTGTATGCGATGTGTTACCTAGTGTATGTGAAGTGTTACCTAATATAAGCGATGTGTTACCTAATGTATACGAAGTGTTACCTACTGTATGGCATGTGTTACCTAATGTATGCAATGTGTTATCTACTGTATGTTATGTAATACCTAATGTATGCAATGTGTTATCTACTGTATGTTATGTGTTACCTGATGTATGTGATGTGTTATCTAGTATATACGATGTTACCTACTGTATGTGTTGTGTTACCTACTGTATGCGATGTGTTATCTATTGTATGCGATGTGTTACCTACTGTATGCGATGCGTTACCTACTGTATGTTATGGGTTACCTACTGAATGCGATGTGTTACCTAATTTATGCGATGTTTTACCTAATGCATGTAATGTGTTACCTACTATATGATATGTGTTACCTACTGTATTCGACGTGTTATCTATTGTATGCGATGTGTTATCTACTGTATGCGATGTATTACCTACTGTATGTTATGTGTTACCTACTGTATGGTATGTGTTACCTATTGTATTAGATGTGTTATCTATTGTATGCGATGAGTTGTCTACTGTATGTTTTGTCTTACCTAATGTATGCGATGTGTTATCTACTGTATGTTATGTGGTACTTAATGTATGCGGTGTGTTACCTACTGTATGTTATGTGTTACCTAATGTATACGATGTGTTTCCTAATGTATGTGATGTTTTACCTACTGTATGTGCAGTGTTACCTAATGTATGCGATGTGATATCTACTGTATGCGATGTGTTACCTACTGTATGCGATGTTTTACCTAGTGTATGCGATGTGTTACCTAATGTATGCGATGTGTTATCTATTGTATGCGATGTGTTACCTAATATATACGATGTGTTATCTACTGCATGCGATGTGTTGCCTACTGTATGCGATGAGTTACCTAATGTATGCGATGTGTTACCTAATGTATGCGATGTGTTACCTACTGTATGCCATGTGTTACCTAATGCTTACGATGTTACCTACTGTATGTTATGTGTTACCTACATATACGATGTGCTACCTACTGTATGTGTTGTTTTACCTACTGTATGCGATGTGTTATCTATTGAATGCGATGTGATACCTAATATATACGATGTGTTATCTAATGTATGCGATGTGTTGCCTACTGTATGTGATTTGTTACCTAATGTATGCGATGTATTACCTACTTTATGCGATGTGTTATCTACGGTATGCGATGTGTTACCTAGTGCATGTGAAGTGTTACCTAATGTAAGCGATGTGTTAACTAATGTACGCGATGTGTTACCTACTGTATGTTATGTGTTGCCTATTGTAAGCGATGTGTTACCTACTAAATATGTTGTGTTACCTACTGTATACGATGTGTTATCTATTGTAAGCGATGTGTTACCTAATATATACGATGTGTTATCTTCTGTATGCGATGTGTTGCCTACTGTATGCGATTTCTTACCTACTGTATGCGATGTGTTTTCTACTGTATGCGATGTGTTACCTACTGTATGCGATGTGTTATCTACTGTATGCGATGTGTTACCTAGTGTATGTGAAGTGTTACCTAATATAAGCGATGTGTTACCTAATGTATGCGATGTGTTACCTACTGTATGGCATGTGTTACCTAATGTATGCAATGTGTTATCTACTGTATGTTATGTGTTACCTAATGTATGCAATGTGTTATCTACTGTATGTTATGTGTTACCTAATGTAAGTGATGTGTTATATTCTGTATGCGATGTGTCACCTTCTGTATACCATGTGTACCTACTGTATGGTATGTGTTACCTACTGTATGCGATGCGTTACCTACTGTATGTTATGGGTTACCTACTGAATGCTATGTGTTACCTAATGTATGCGATGTGTTACTTACTTTATGCGATGTATTACCTACTGTATGTTATGTGTTACCTACTGTATGGTATGTGTTACCTATTGTATTCGATGTGTTATCTATTGTATGCGATGAGTTGTCTACAGTATGTTATGTCTTACCAAATGTATGCGATGTGTTATCTACTGTATGTTATGTGGTACCTAATGTATGCGATGTGTTACCTACAGTATGTTATGTGTGACCTAATGTATACGATGTGTTTCCTAATGTATGTGATGTTTTACCTACTGTATGTGCTGTGTTACCTAATGTGTGCGATGTGATATCTACTGTATGCGATGTGTTACCTACTGTATGCGATGATTTACCTAGTGTATGCGATGTGTTACCTGATGTATGCGATGCGTTACCTACTGTATATTATGTGTTACCTAATGTTTACGAAATGTTACCTACTGTATGCGATGTGTTACCTACTGTATGCGATGTGTTGCCTACTGTATGTTATGTGCTACCTAATGTATACGATGGTTTACTTACTGTATTCGATGTGTTACCTACTGTATGCCATGTGTTACCTAATGTATGCGATGTGTTACCTACTGTAGGTTATGTGTCACCTAATATATACGATGTGTTACCTACTGTATGTGTTGTGTTACCTACTGTATGCGATGTGTTATCTATTGTGTGCGATGTGTTACCTAATATATACGATGTGTTATCTACTGTATGCGATGTGTTGCCTACTGTATGCGATGAGTTACCTAATGTATGCGATTTGTTACCTAATGTATGCCATGTGTTACCTACTGTATGCCATGTGTTACCTAATGCTTACGATGTTACCTACTGTATGTTATGTGATACCTAATGTATACGATGTGCTACCTACTGTATGTGTTGTGTTACCTACTGTATGCGATGTGTTATTTATTGAATGCGATGTGATACCTAATATATACGATGTGTTATCTACTGTATGCGATGTGTTACCTACTGTATGCGATGTGTTATCTACGGTATGCGATGTGTTACCTAGTGTATGTGAAGTGTTACCTAATGTAAGCGATGTGTTAACTAATGTATGCGATGTGTTACCTACTGTATGTTATGTGTTACCTATTGTATGGGATGTGTTACCTACTAAATATGTTGTGTTATCTTCTGTATACGATGTGTTATCTATTGTATGCTATGTGTTACCTAATATATACGATGTGTTATCTTTTGTATGCGATGTGTTGCCTACTGTATGCGATTTCTCACCTACTGTATGCGATGTGTTTTCAACTGTATGTGATTTGTTATCTACTGTATGCGATGTGTTACCTACTGTATGCGATGTGTTATCTACTGTATGCGATGTGTTACCTAGTGTATGTGAAGTGTTACCTAATATAAGCGATGTGTTACCTAATGTATACGAAGTGTTACCTACTGTATGGCATGTGTTACCTAATGTATGCAATGTGTTATCTACTGTATGTTATGTAATACCTAATGTATGCAATGTGTTATCTACTGTATGTTATGTGTTACCTGATGTATGTGATGTGTTATCTAGTATATACGATGTTACCTACTGTATGTGTTGTGTTACCTACTGTATGCGATGTGTTATCTATTGTATGCGATGTGTTACCTACTGTATGCGATGCGTTACCTACTGTATGTTATGGGTTACCTACTGAATGCGATGTGTTACCTAATGTATGTTATGTGTTACCTACTATATGGTATGTGTTACCTACTGTATTCGATGTGTTATCTATTGTATGCGATGTGTTATCTACTATATGTTATGTCTTACCTAATGTATGCGATGTGGTATCTACTGTATGTTATGTGGTACCTAATGTATGCGATGTGTTACCCACTGTATGTTATGTGTGACCTAATGTATGCGATGTGTATTCTTCTGTATGCGACGTGTTTCCTAATGTATGCGATGTGTTACCTACTGTATGTTATGTGTTACCTACTGTATGCCATGTGTTACCTACTGTATGTGATGTGTTATCTATTGTATGCGACGTGTTACCTAATATATACGATGTGTTATCTACTGTATGCGATGTGTTGCCTACTGTATGCGATGAGTTTCCTAATGTATGCGATGTTACCTAATGTATGCGATGTGTTACCTACTGTATGCCATGTGTTACCTAATGCTCACGATGTTACCTACTGTATGTTATGTGTTATCTAGTATATACGATGTGTTACCTACTGTATGTGTTGTGTTACCTACTGTATGCGATGTGTTATCTATTGTATACGATGTGTTACCTAATATATACGATGTGTTATCTACTGTATGCGATGTGTTGCCTACTGTATGCGATTTGTTACCTACTGTATGCAATGTGTTACCTACTGTATGCGATGTGTTATCTACTGTATGCGATGTGTTACCTACTGTATGCGTTGTGTTACCTACTGTATGCGATGTGTTATCTATTGTATGCGATGTGATACCTAATGTATGCGATGTGTTACCTATTGTATGCGATGTGTTACCTACTGTATGTGTTGTGTTACCTACTGTATGCGATGTGTTATCTATTGTATGCGACGTGTTACCTAATATATACGATGTGTTATCTACTGTATGCGATGTGTTGCCTACTGTATGCGATGAGTTTCCTAATGTATGCGATGTTACCTAATGTATGCGATGTGTTACCTACTGTATGCCATGTGTTACCTAATGCTCGCAACGTTACCTACTGTATTTTATGTGTTATCTAGTATATACGATGTGTTACCTACTGTATGTGTTGTGTTACCTACTGTATGCGATGTGTTATCTATTGTATGCGATGTGTTACCTAATATATACGATGTGTTATCTACTGTCTGCGATGTGTTGCCTACTGTATGCGATTTGTTACCTATTGTATGCGATGTGTTACCTACTGTATGCGATGTGTTATCTACTGTATGCGATGTGTTACCTACTGTATGTGTTGTGTTACCTACTGTATGCGATGTGTTATCTATTGTATGCGATGTGTTATCTATTGTATGCGATGTGTTACCTAATGTATGCGATGTGTTACCTATTGTATGTGTTGTGTTACCTATTGTATGCGATGTGTTATCTATTGTATGCGATGTGTTACCTAATATATACGATGTGTTATCTTCTGTATGCGATGTGTTGCCTACTGTATGCGATTTCTTACCTACTGTATGCGATGTGTTACCTACTGTATGTGAAGCTTTACCTAATGTAAGCGATGTGTTACCTAATGTATGGGATGTGTTACCTACTGTATGGTATGTGTTACATAATGTATGGTATGTGTTACATAATGTATGCCATGTGTTACCTACTGTGTGTGATGTGTTATCTACTGTATGTTATGTGTTACCTAATGTATGCAATGTGTTACCTACTGTATGTTATGTGTTACCTAATGTATGCGATGTGTTATCTACTGTATGTTACCTAATGTATGCGATGTGTTACCTAATGTATGTAATGTGTTACCTACTATATGGTATGTGTTACCTACTGTATTCGATGTGTTATCTATTGTATGCGATGTGTTATCTACTGTATGTTATGTCTTACCTATCTATTTTCCTAATGTTTCCTAATGTGGACTGTTTTGTCAGAAAGGAACAATGGGACTGGCTTAAGGAATTAGAGGACTTACCAGTTGATAGGCTACTCATATGTGGAGACTTCAATGCGAGAAACAGAGATTGGGACAGTAGTGGAGAAAATCGACAAGGAATTGCACTTGCGGATGCCATGGTGGACTCCGAGGTGGTCTGCATAAATGATGGTAGGCCGACTAGAATGGCAATGAGGCCTGGCGATGCAGATACTGCTATTGATTTGGCACTTGTCTCCCAGTCATCAGTCCTTGATGTAAAGTGGACTGTTTTGAATGACCATGGGAGTGATCACATGCCATGCTCAGTCCTGATCTCTAAGTCCAGGAAAGTCAAGGCTGGGAGAGCGCGCAAGACCTTCCGGTATGAGTGGAGCGACAGCCTTCTTGGACGCCTCAGACATGGGGCATGCAACAGGACTGTTACAACTCCTTTTTTTGCAGCCCCCATGGTGGACCCCAGAAGTAGACAATGCGTGGAAAGCAAAGAGAACTGCAGTGAAGCAGCTAAGGAAATTGCGACAGACACCCCTAAGCTCACGAGAGGAAGTGGACATAGCGGAAAATGACAAGAAAGACAAGGTGGAGGCTTTCAAGCGATGTGCTGCAGAGGCCAAGAAAGTAAAATGGGAATGTTTTATGAAGGAGATTGGAGGTGATAAAACACTGCATAAATTCTGGAAACTGTACAGACAAATGCAAAGAAAAGATCGGCCTATGACAGTGGGAACAATTTATAAAGAGGATGGGGTACGCTTGACAACAGGCAAGGAAAAAGGGGAGGCATTTCTCCAGAGATTTTTAGAGCAGACCAATCATAGTGATGCGGATACCAGGGAAGCAGTTAGAGTGGAATTATCTGGCACAATAGAGAATATGCCTTACGAAGACATCATACTGTTTGAAGATGTTAAACATATTTTGCAGAAGGCAAAAGACACAGCACCAGGGCCTGATGGTGTCAGGTATGGCCACATGAAGGCTTTGAGCGATGTAGACCTGAAGGAGATGGCCGGCTGCTTTAATCAGAGCATTAGGACAGCGTCAGTACCGCGGGATTGGCTGCATAGCTATCTCATCCCTCTCCCAAAACCATACAAGGATCATTCAAAGCTTGGCGGCTTTAGGATCATAACCCTTCAAAATACATTTGGGAAGGTTTTAGAGAAGATAGTCGCTGTTAAGCTGCAGGATTTTTTGGAAAGGGGGAAGCTTCTTCCAAGATGCCTGGGGAGCTACAGGCCAGGAAAAGATACCTGGTCAAATGCAGCCACCTTTGCCTTTGACGTTTATGAGGGGTTCCAGAGTAGACAGGAAACGATGGCGGCAGCGCTTGATCTCGAAGATGCGTACAATAGAGTTCGCTATGATATTTTGATTACCGCACTTATGGGGAAGGGGGTCAATCCCTGGTTGGTGAACTGGATAGCAGCCGTCATGCATTCTCGTCAAGTTGCTCTCCGTCTAGGCGCATGGACCTCAGAGCCACATATTTTAACCCCGGGACTGCCACAGGGATCTGCAATCTCACCGGTGCTCTTTAATGGGTATACGAGCAAGATTGCATACCTAGAAGCACCAGGGGTTGGAAGGATTATAACATTTGCAGATGATATTCTTGCATACAGGCAGGGGAGAGATAGGGATCAAACAGCCCAGGAGCTACAGGTGACAGTGGACAAAGTGATTTACTGGTGCACTGAAATGAGTGCTGTCATCAACCCGGAAAAGGCGGCTGTGTTGTGGTGCTCTCTGGACAACAGAATTGTGAGAGATGATACCCCAAGCCTCACGATAGATGGTAGAAGCGTCAACAGAGAGAACAAACTGAAGTATCTGGGAATCACATTTGACAGGAGTCTGTCCTTCAAGGACCATGTGGAGACGGTTGTGACAAGATCTCAAAAGGGACTCAATGCACTTAAAACTATGGCTGCAATGGACACAGAGCAGAGAATGCTCTTCACACTATACCAGCACTTGATCCTCTCAGTGATTGATTATGGACTAGGAATGCTTACTGTCTCAAAGAGTCAGCTGGTGAAATTAGAGCGCATACAGAATGAAAGCGTATGCGGGTCATTCTGGGATGCACCAGAGACACTCCAGTAGTGTGTATGCGTTACATTCTTGGTCTGCCTACTGTTGCTAGTAGGCACAAGGTGATGCAAGCGAAGGCATACCTCAGAGTAGCTGCAGACACAGATCACCCGTTGCATGAGGCGCTGGACGTAGTTAAGGGTCAGAGACTGATAAGAGGGAAATCATGGATGGCTCAGGCGGAGGATACGATCAGACAGGTGTGCCCCTTGGAGAACATCAGGCGAGGAGAGGAGTGGGTCAGAGTGCCAGCCGTGCAGTCAGACTTGTGCAGAGTTGTAATAACATTGAGCCGGGAGTGCAGGGAGTGGCCAGCAGGGGCCACGGAAGTGGAAATTCAGCAACTAATTCAGGAAAATTCTCGCCCGGGTGATGTGATTATCTACACGGATGGGTCAGTGTTGAGAGGTAGGAGAAGTGCCTGGGGGTTCTTGGCAAAAACTAATGGTCGGCGTTTGGTGCAGGAGAGCCTGGCGTATGATAACACTACATCTAGCTTAAGAATGGAGGTGGAGGCGGTCAGTGCAGCTTTCCGCTGGATAGAAAACACGATACATACACACATTGTTATTGTAACTGACTCAGAGAGCATGCTGAGAAGGGTGAGAACAGGTAAGGCTTCGTGCAGAGTGGCTTGCTTCGCTTCGGAGGTCACGGGTAGTAAGCATCACCTGGATCTTTTCTCCTGGGCATGCCGGTGTGCTGGGGAATGAACAGGCGGACAGATTGGCTGGCTCAGGCAAAATTTGGTGGAGTATTGATGCATGACAAGGGCAGACGTGGTTGCGGCCTTGTGGGAGCACGTGTACACCTCGGAGGAGCAGATGGAGCACCATGGTCTGGTAAGAATGAGACAACGACGGTGTGACGATGGGGATCTGGCCGACGCTCGGCGCTCGGAGGAAAGGCGAGACGGACATATAATCAGATTGCTACTGGAACTATTAGTGTTGGAACTCTTCGCTGGCTGCTGAGGATGGGGACGGAGCGCTTATGGGAATGTCCTGAATGCTGTGATGTCGGTTCCTAAATCAATCAATCAATCAATCAATCAATCATCAATCTACTGTATGCAGTGTGTTATCTAATGTGTGCGATGTGTTATCTACTGTATGTTATGTCTTAACTAATGTATGCGATGTGTTATCTATTGTATGCGATGTGTTACCTACTGTAGGTTATGTGTCACCTAATATATACTATGTGTTACCTTCTGTATGTGTTGTGTTACCTACTGTATGCGATGTGTTATCTATTGTATGGGATGCGTTATCTACTGTATGTTATGTATCACCTACTGTATGCGTTGCGTTATCTACTGTATGTTATGGGTTACCTACTGAATGCTATGTGTTACCTAATGTATGCGATGTGTTACTTACTGTATGCGATGTATTACCTACTGTATGTTATGTGTTACCTACTGTATGGTATGTGTTACCTATAGTATTCGATGTGTTATCTATTGTATGCGATGAGTTGTCTACTGTATGTTATGTCTTACCTAATGTATGCGATGTGTTATCTACTGTATGTTATGTGGTACCTAATGTATGCGATGTGTTACTTACTGTATGTTATGTGTGACCTAATGTATGCGATGTGTATTCTTCTGTATGCGACGTGTTACCTAATATATGCGATGTGTTACCTACTGTATGTTATGTGTTACCTAATGTATACGATGCGTTTCCTAATGTATGTGATGTTCTACCTACTGTATGTGCTGTGTTACCTAATGTATGCGATGTGATATCTACTGTATGCGATGTGTTACCTACTGTATGCGATGTTTTACCTAGTGTATGCGATGTGTTACCTAATGTATGCGATGCGTTACCTACTGTATATTATGTGTTACCTAATGTTTACGAAATATTACCTACTGTATGCGATGTGTTACCTACTGTATGCGATGTGTTGCCTACTGTATGTTATGTGCTACCTAATGTATACGATGTTTTACTTACTGTATTCGATGTGTTACCTACTGTATGCCATGTGTTACCTAATGTATGCGATGTGTTACCTACTGTATGTTATGTGTCACCTAATATATACGATGTGTTACCTACTGTATGTGTTGTGTTACCTACTGTATGCGATGTGTTATCTATTGTATGCGATGTGTTACCTAATATATACGATGTGTTATCTATTGTATGCGATGTGTTGCCTACTGTAGGCGATGAGTTACCTAATGTATGCGATGTTTTGCCTACTGTATGCGATTTGTTACCTATTGTATGCGATGTGTTACCTACTTTATGCGATGTGTTATCTACTGTATGCGATGTGTTACCTACTGTATGCGATGTGTTATCTACGGTATGCGATGTGTTACCTAGTGTATGTGAAGTGTTACCTAATGTAAGCGATATGTTAACTAATGTATGCGATGTGTTACCTACTGTATGTTATGTGTTACCTATTGTATGCGATGTGTTACCTACTAAATACCTTGTGTTACCTTCTGTATACGATGTGTTATCTATTGTAAGCGATGTGTTACCTAATATATACGATGTGTTATCTTCTGTATGCGATGTGTTACCTACTGTATGCGATTTCTTACCTACTGTATGCGATGTGTTACCTACTGTATGTGAAGCTTTACCTAATGTAAGCGATGTGTTATATAATGTATGCGATGTGTTACCTACTGTATGGTATGTGTTACATAATGTATGGTATGTGTTACATAATGTATGCCATGTGTTACCTACTGTGTGTGATGTGTTATCTACTGTATGTTATGTGTTACCTAATGTATGCAATGTGTTACCTACTGTATGTTATGTGTTACCAAATGTATGCGATGTGATATCTACTGTATGTTATGTCTTAACTAATGTTAGTCAGGTCTTAGTCAGATATGACTGAGCTACCGTATGACAGTAGACGGTACTACCTGCTTTCTGTCAGCGCCGAATGTTGGGCGGCGCTTACCAAACCCGACACCCCACATTGTGAAAACGGCTTCGGGCGGAAGAGCGCAATTGGGAGGGTACTAGCCTTATCCTGGTGCGAGGAAATGCAACCCAAAGACAAAATAAGTCATGGCAGGGCAGACCAGGCCCTAAGCCTTGGTTGGCAGCTGGTCTAGGATCGAAGCTCCGACAGGCGGACAGTTAGAGCATTGCTTTGCTGATCCGGCAGCTTCTGCAGCTTGTCTTGTTCCAGATGTATAGGTGTTAACTTTCCTCTGGAGTGAACTAGGCAGGCCGAGAGAGGGATCATGCTGCATGGGCAACACATGGTTTCTTTATTTTAGCCCAGGCTTTGTGCTATGGAGAGGCAATAACTCCATCACTGGTCTTAACCGGTCTCGGAATCAAAGCGAGAGGCAACTGTTACGGGTTATAAGTCCTTGTAAGTTGGCGTAGACATGGGGCGCCACGCGTTGCCTCTGAGGGTGGGAGACACCTACAGGTGTCACTGATCAGCTACCGCCCGCCTCAAGCTGGGCAGCCCCCTGCCAATTGGGTGCTGATCCGCCACAGCCTGCCTGCTTCAATGGGTGCTTGGGGCTAGGACAAAATCTGAATCGCAGGCTGTAAAACCAATGCACCAGGTACTAATAAAAAGAATAATAGAAACCTCAAGCTACGGCTTGCAACCTGGAACGTGAGAACCATGTGTCCAGGATTTTCCACTGACTTGACAAATATTGACGATGTGAGAAAAACGGCTGTGATTGATGCTGAACTCAATCGTCTTAACATTGATATTGCTGGCCTGCAGGAGAATCGCCTCGCTGAGGAAGTGTCACTCAGGGAAAACAATTACACCTTTTTTTGGAAGGGAAGAGGGCAGGCAGAAAAAAGGCATCACGGTGTGGGCTTTGCAGTGAAGAATTCGCTACTGGGAATGATTGATATCCCAGCTGGAGGTAATGAAAGATTATTATCACTGCACTTGGCAACCTCTTGTGGATTTGCCACCATTCTCACTGCATATGCACCGACACTCACTTCCTCTGATGATGTGAAAGATACGTTCTATGAGCAGCTAGACTCTGCGATCAAGGCAGTTCCAAAATCCGACTACATTTATATGCTCGGTGATTTCAATGCTCGTGTGGGCAAGGACTCGAGTTCATGGCCAGTGTGCCTTGGAAAATACAACATCGGTCGCATGAATGATAATGGGCAAAGGCTGCTGGAGCATTGCACTAAAAATGACCTATGTATTGCAAACTCCTTTTTTAAAACAAAAGAGATGCATAAGGTCACATGGAAACATCCAAGATCCGGCCATTGGCATCAGCTGGACTTCATTATCACACGGAGACAACATCTGAACCATACATCATTAACTCGAAGTTACCACAGTGCTGACTGTGATACAGATCATTCTTTGGTTGTTGCAAGGGTTAGACTGAGACCAAAGAGAATCTACACAGCTAAACACAAGTCTAGCCCCAGGATTAATATTATTAACACTCACGATCCTGGAAAGTGCTTTGAATTTCAACAGCAACTTTAGGACGCTTTCAATGATACATCAGAAAATTGTATAGTAAATGATAAATGGAGTAAACTTAAGGAAACTATTTATAAAACAGCGGTAGGGGTTTACGGCACTGTGGATCATAAGAGGCAGGACTGGTTTGCGGCAAACAGCCAGATACTGCAGCCCTTGATTGATAAAAAGAAGATAGCTCTCTTAAGAAACAAAGAAAGACCAACGCGTAACACTCTGAGTGAGCTGAAGCAAGCGAGGAAGGATGTACAAAAGGCTGCCAGGCAGTGTGCGAATGACTATTGGATCAAGTTATGTGAGTCCATTCAAATCGCAAGTGATAAGGGAAACATCAGAAGCATGTATGAAGGGATAAAGAAAGCCTGTGGTCCAATGATCAAAAGAAGTGCACCGCTGAAAACCTTGACTGGAGAAATCATCACTGATAAGAAACAGCAGATGGATAGATGGGTCGAGCACTATTTAGAGCTTTACTCAAGTGAGACCAAGCTAGCGGATGATGCCCTCAACGCCATAGAGGCCCTGCCAACTCTTGACCACCTGGACACACTTCCCACTATAACAGAAGTTAAGTGTGCTATAAATGAGCTTGCATCTGGCAAGGCTCCAGGTAAGGATGGGATTCCAATAGAGGTGATCAGGAGTGGGCAAGACACCCTCGCTCTGCAGATCCACCAGCTAATAGAGCTATGCTGGCGAGAAGGACTAGTCCCACAGGATTTCAAAGATTCAAACATCATAACGCTGTACAAGAACAAGGGAGATCGGAGCGACTGTAACAACTATAGGGGTATCTCACTTCTGTGTATTGTTGGGAAAGTATTTGCCAGAATTGTCCTGCGCAGACTTCAAGTCCTGGGAGATCAAGTCTACCCCGAATCACAGTGCGGCTTCCGTCAGAACCGGTCTACCATTGATATGATATTCTCATTGCGACAGATGCAAGAAAAATGCCGGGAACAAAATCAGCCACTGTTTATTGCCTTCATCGACCTCACAAAGGCATTCGATTTGGTCAGTCGTGAGGGTCTGTTCAAAGCACTAAAGAAGATTGGCTGCCCACCAACTCTTCTGTCCATTGTGGAATCGTTCCACACAGGCATGAAGGGTATAATCAAGTTTGATGGCTCAACTTCAGAAGAGTTTGAAATCAAGAGTGGAGTTAAGCAAGGTTGTGTACTATCCCCCACCCTTTTTGGGATATACTTTTCACTTCTACTAAAATATGCCTTTCGTGCTCAGGATGACGGTATATACATTCACTCACGCTCAGATGGTGGCCTCTATAATGCTCAGAGATTGAAGGCCAAGACCAAAATTAGCAGGGTACTAATCAGAGAGTTGCTTTTTGCGGATGATGCTGCGATTACGACCCACTCTGAGGAAGAATTACAACATCTACTATCTGCATTCTCCAATGCTTGTTCTGAATTTGGTTTAACAATTAACAAAAAGAAGACACAGATTATGTCACAAGGTGCACATGGTGTACCATCAATCTTTATTGACGACGCCGAACTGGAGATAGTAGACCATTTTACATATCTAGGATCAGAGGTAAATAGCAAATTATCCCTCGATCAGGAAATCAACATCAGGATTGGCAAGGCAGCAACAACAATGAACATGTTAGCAAAAAGAGTCTGGGAGAACAGGAAGCTTACTGCCAAAACAAAAGTCCTCGTCTACCAAGCCTGTGTCCTTAGTACTCTTCTTTATGGCAGTGAAACCTGGACAACTTACTCACGCCAAGAGAAACGTTTAAACAGCTTTCATATGCGGTGTCTGCGAAGAATACTTGGTATTAAGTGGCAAGACAAAATCACAAATACTGAAGTATTGGAAAGATCAGGTTGTGTGACGGTGTATTCCATGCTCAGTCTTCGTAGACTTAGATGGATAGGACACGTTAGGAGGATGGATGATGGTAGAATACCAAAGGACATCTTTTTTGGTGAATTACAGACGGGTAGGAGATCTCAGGGTCGGCCTCTACTACGATACAAAGATGTGTGTAAGCGGGACATGATTGATACAGGCATTGATAATGCACAATGGGAGCACGTCGCCGCTGAACGTGTTGCATGGAGGGCAACTATCAGAAATGGAATACAGACAAAGGAGAAAATGATTGCAGATAAAGCACACACAGAGCGTGAGAGACGTAAGATGGTGCAAAATGGTGGAAATGACCATGTTTTCACATGCACCTACTGTGGACAAACATTTGCAGCAAGAATTGGCCATACCAGCCACACTCGCCACCGCCATGGATCGTAGTTATTGCCATATGACAGATATTAAGCCTTTTTGAAGCACAATGTACCAAACTATCGTCTGTCAAGACGGAAAGGTGCCAATGTAATGTATGCGATGTGTTACCTAATGTATGCAATGTGTTACCTAATGTATGCAATGTGTTACCTACTGTATGTTATGTGTTACCTACTGTATGTGATGTGTTATCTACTGTATGTTATGTTTTACCTAATGTTTGCGATGTGGTATCTACTGTATGTTAAGTGCTACCTAATGTATGCGATGTGTTATCTAATGTATGCAATGTGTTACCTAATGTATGCGATGTGTTATCTACTGTATGTTATGTGTTACCTAATGTATGCGATGTGTTATCTACTGTATGCAATGTGTTATCTAATGTATGGGATGTGTTACCTAATGTATGCGATGTGTTACCTACTGTATGCGATGTTTTATCTACTGTATGCTATGTGTTAAGTAATGTATGCGATGTGTTACCTACTGTATGTGATGTGTTACCTAATGTATTAGATGTGTCACCTACTGTATGCGATGTGTTATCAAATGTATGCGATGTATTATCTACTGTATGCGATGTGTTACCTACTGTAATCGATGTGTTATCTACTATATGCGATGTGTTACCTACTGTATGCGATGTGTTATCTACTGTATGCGATGTGTTATCTAATGTATGCGATGTGTTACCAACTGTATGCTATGCAAGTTGGGTGCACTATATTTGAATATATCATCTTCCGACAGTCGGTTGCCCTCACCGTATGTGTAGCTGCAACTGTTAATTAAAGCACATTTTCTCTCTTCATCACACCTGGATAGAGATGGGTCACAGCACTGTCAAACAACACAACAACAGTTGAGTTGTTAGCTCTCTCCAACATTTCACAATCAATCAATCAATCAATCATGTGCCATGCCGGAAAGCGTGGGCGGTCATTTCACTCGATCACTAGAGTCGTGGATAAGCTCAGTGTTCCTGTCTCGTCCATGCCACGTCGCCAAGCCATCCAGGTATTTTCGTCTCGGTCTTCCTCTTGGTCTGTTCCGCTCGATCTTGCCAGTTGTCAATAAGTTCTCCAATCCATGTCTTCTCATAGCATGTCCACAAAATGTTGACTATCTTCGTCTAATTTCTCTAATCAGTCTACTAATTTCATTTGTCTCCTGTAGTACTTGGTCATTGGTTTTTCTATCTGTCCATGGTACTCTTTGCATTTTCTTCAGAAACCACATTTCTGTAGCCATCAAATGTTTTTCAGCTTGACTGCACATTGTCCAAGTTTCACATCCATACAAAAGAACAGGCTCTATGTACCCCCTCAACACTCTTTTTTCTCGTTTCAATTGACATCTTTTTATTGGTCAGAATGTTTTTCATCTTGCTAAAGGCTACTTTCGCCATGGCGATTCTTGTTCTAATCTCTTCAAGGCATCTCCCATCAGATGTTATGAATGTTCCAAGATAATTGTATCGATTCACTTGTTGAAGAATATTCCCATTTACTTGTATATTACATTGTGGTTCGTCGTTCTTCCTAGTGACGACCATAACCTGTGTCTTCTTACAATTTAATTCCAACCCCAACTGCTCACTGTGTACAACAACCGCATCTACTAATTGTTGCAGATCCTGTGCATTGTCTGCAATCAATACTGTATCATCTGCAAATCTAATGTTATTGATGTTTCTTCCTCCAATGATGATTCCATTTATATCTTCTACATTTCTGAAAATATTTTCACTGTATAGGGAAAAAAGATCTGGAGACATTACACATCCCTGCCTAACACCTCTCTTAATAGGTTGACATTGTCCCACTTCATTATCAATCCTTATGGCAGCTTGTTGTTTCCAACATATGTTTTTTATGTCTAATGTCTTTCCCATCAATTTGCAGATCTGCAAGCATATCCACCATGTTGACATGTCTAACTCTATCAAAAGCCTTTGTGTAGTCAATAAAGCAAAGATGTATATCCTTGTTTACTTCTATAGCTCGTTCTATAACTGTTCGCAGCATATACACAGCATTTACTGTACCCTTTCCTTCTACAAACCCACATTGCTCTTCCCCTATTTCAGGTTGTATTTTCTTCCTCACTCTTTGTATGATAATGGAGAAATATTTTTTCTAGGTCGTTCTTCTCTTAAAATCCCTACAGGGAGTTTCTGTGGCGAAGTGGTTACGCAAATTTCCACGCGGCTGCACAGGTTAGAGGTTCGAATCAAGCCTACGTCATTCGTTTCAAGTGTTCAATTTTCTCAGAAACTCCTGGGGTCCGTCGCTGGAGCCACGGAGTTCGGGCTGTGCGAAGCTTTCAGGAAGGCCGCCTTTCTGAAAGAGACCGAGCCGTAAGGAATGAAACCCGATACTTTGAAGTCCACCCTCTTACCTTTTAAGCCATGTTTTTTTTTAAAACCCCAACACAAACACTAGATGTATACCTCGTCCAACGTCCGTGGTTTCATCAATAGAAATCCATTCTCTTGTATACAATGAAAGATTGTATGTGACATAAAACGTCTTGGTAGCAAGCAGTCACATAGTTTTCCCGTAACCGCGTTTCACAGATTGGTACAGCGTAATACAAACTTAAATGCTGATTATGGAGTTATGGTAAGGGATATCAGCAGAAATATAATCCCACATAGGCCCTTGAAGATACCCTGATATTTCACTTGACATAGACGATGATGATTTCTAGAACAGTAGTTGCTTCCTGCTTCTCGATGCAGCATTTCAAGCCACATCGATATTGTGATTTGAGGTGTTGTAGTGTTGTTGCACATGAAACTGCTCTAGTGTTTCGAGTTGTTGTACTGTTGTTGCATATGCAACTTCTCTTGTGTTTCGATCTATTTTACTGTAGTTTTATATGCAACTTCTCTTGTGTTTCGAGGTGTTGTGCTGTAGTTTCATATGCAACTTCTCTTGTGTTTGAAGTTGTTGTACTGTTGATGTATATGCAACTTCTCTTGTATTTCGATCTGTTGTACTTCTGTTGCAGATGAATCTGTTCTTGTGTTTCGAGGTGTTGCAGTGCTTTCGCATATGAAACTTCTTCTCAGCAACATCGTTATATTCACACATTTTGCTCAATGATGTCTGGCCATGAAACTCAAATGTTGCTTTCCACATTGCCGTAGCACATTATTGTAACTTAATATTTGTTGAAGGCTTTATTGTATACATCTTCGACTGAAACTATTGTAACATAAAATGCTGACTGAACTCACACAGTGCAATTTTTTAACTTGTTTTGAAAATTTGCTCCTGATTGCATTCTCTCTCTCTCTCTCTCTCTCTCTCTCTCTCTCTCTCTCTCTCTCTCTCTCTCTCTCTCTCTCTCTCTCTCTCTCTCTCTCTCTCTCTCTCTCCCTCTCTCTCTCTCTCTCTCTCGTTCTCTCTCTGTTTGTCTGTCTGTCTGTCTGTCTCTCTCTCTCTCTCTCTCTCTCTCTCTCTTTCTCAGTCTCTCCATAGCGTGTATTAAACCACTTGAGATTATCTTAATGCTTTAAGTTATGGATATGTTAAGCGTGTTCAGAATTAGTATAACACTCCTTCGTCTGGATATAGTACCTTATTCATCCCTCATCCATTGTCATAAAAGAACCGTAACTGATAGAAGAAACACATTTCCCGTTTCATCATCATCGTGTGCCATGCCGATAAGCGTGGGCGGTCGTGTTTCGCCGTCTCACACGATCACCATAGTCGTGAATTAGCTCTGTGTTTTTGTCTCGATCGTACCAAGTGGTCAAGTCACTCAGATATTTACTACTGTTCCTTCCTTTTGTTCCTTTCCCTCAATCTTGCCAACTGTCACCAAATTCTCCAATTTATTTCTTCTCAAAGCGTGTCCAAAAAAGTGTGTGTAACTGTCTACGGCTAAGTTCTCCAATGAGTTTATGGTTTTCATTTGTGTCTTTCAGGAATTGGTAATTGGTTTTTCTCTCTGCCTCCATGGTATTCTTTGCATTTTACTCAGAAACCACATTTTCACAGCCGATTCACTTCTTTCAGAATATTTACATTTTCTCGTATACTCCTTGTGTTATTTCTAAAATCTTACTGACTGCCTTAATCTGTGTTTTCTTTCAAATTATTTGTAACCCTCTTTGTTTTTACTGTCTGCAACAACCGCACCGACTAACGTTTCAGATCCTGCTCATTATCTGCAATCAATGCTGTATCGACCGCATGTATCATGTTATTCATGTTACGTCGCCCAAATTTCTACAAATATTTTCACTTTATAGGGAAAAAAGATCTGGAGACACTACAGATATATGTCTCACACCTCTTATAATAGGCTGATATTGACCTACTTCATTGATTGATTGATTGATTTAGGAACCGACATCACAGCATTCGGGACATTCCCATAAGCGCTCCGTCCCCATCCTCAGCAGCCAGCGAAGAGTTCCAACACTAATAGTTTCCAGTAGCAATCTGATTATATGTCCGTCTCGCCTTTCCTCCGAGCGCCGAGCGTCGGCCAGATCCCCTCGTCACACCTCGTTGTCTCATTTTTACCAGACTATGGTGATCCATCTGCTCCTTCGAGGTCTGCACGTGCTCCCACAAGGCCGCAACCACGTCTGCCTTGTACTACTTCATTATCAATCTTTATTGCAGATTTTTGTTTTCCATATATGTTTTCTACAAGCTAGAAGTCTAAGGTCTTTCCCAACAATTTGAAGATCTTCAAGCATCTTCATTATGTTGACTTGTCTCACTTTATCGAAAACCTTTGTGTAGTCAAATTAGCAAATATATAGGTCTGTATTTACTCCTGTAGAACTTTCAATTAATGTTCTCAGCATATACACATCATTTACTGTACTCTTGCATTCTACGAACCCTCATTGTTCTTCTGTTTCGGAGTGTACTTCCTTCCTAACTCTTTGCATGATGATTCTGAGCAAAATCATTGGTATGTGTCATTATACTAATTGTTTGATGTTGATCACATTCCAAGGCTTCTGATTTCTTCGGAATTGTAATAAATATAGAATTAAATAATTCAGGATATATATGTATATCTCCAGTATCATAAAGTGTGTTCTGCAGTCTTTAAACAAAAATAGCACTACATATTCGTCTTTTAATCTTCTTCGTTATGTCACCATTGTTGATAATTAATGACCCAAGATATTCGAAATTTTCCACCACCTCCAATCTTTCTACCGTAACATAGATTTCATTCTTCGTAGTAGTTGTATCCATCCATCATGTGCCATGCCGGAAAGCGTGGGCGGTCATGACTCGCCATTTCACTCGATCACCAGAGTCGTGGATCAGCTCAGTATTCCTGTCTCGACCATGCCATGTGGCCAAGCAATCCAGGTATTTACTTCTCGGTTTTCCCCTCAGTCTGTTCTCTTCGATCTTGCCAGATGACACCAAGTTCTCCAATTCATTTCTTCTTATAACATGTCCAAGAAATGTTGACAGTCTACGTCTAATTTCTCTAATCAGTTTACGATTTTCATTTGTTTCTTGTAGTACTTGGTCATTGGTGTTTCTGTTTGTCCATGGTATTCTTTGCATTCTCCTCAGAAACCACATTTATACAGCCATCAGATGTTCTTCAGATTGACTGCTCATTGTCCTAGTTTCACATCCATTCAAAAGAACAGGATCTTTGTAACACTTTCTTTTTCTCGTTTCAATTGACATCCATTAATTGGTCAGTGTATTTTTCATCTTGCTAAAGGCTACCTTCGCCATGGCAATTCTTTTTCTAATCTCTTCAAGGCATCTTCCATCAGATGTTATGACTGTTCCGAGATAATTGTACCGATTCACTTGTTGAAGAATATTCCCATTTACTTGTATATTACATTGTTGTATTTCTTTCTTCCTAGTGACGACCATAATCTGTGTCTTTTTACAATTTAATTCTAACCCCAGTTGTTCACTGTGTGCTTAAAAAAGTAGCTTAAAAGTCGACAGGGTCGACTTCATTGCACCGGGTTTTATCCCATATGGCTCGGTCTCTTTCCGCAGCGCGGAAAGCGTCGCACCAAGCACGAACTCCGTAGCTCTAGCGACGACCCACAGGAGTCTCCGAAAAATTTAACTCGTTAACCGAAGGACGCGGCCCGGAATCGAACCCACAACCTTCGGAGCTCGAGTCAAACGGCTTGACCACTTCGCCACAGAGACTGCCAAAAGAAGTGTTTCACTGTGTGCAACAACCGCATCTATTGCTCATTGTCTACAATCAATATTGTATCATCTGCATATCTAATGTTATTGATGTTTCGTCCTAAAATGATGATTCCATGTATATCTTCTACATTTGTGAAAATATTTTCACTGTACAGGGAAATAAGATCAGAAGACATTACAAATCCCTGTCTCACACCTCTCTTAATAGGTTGATATTGTCCCACTTCATTATCAATTCTTATGGCAGCTTGTTGTTTCCAATATATGTTTTTTATAAGTCTAATGCCTTTCCCATGAATTTATAGATCTGCAAGTATATATATATATATATATCATGTTGGCATGTCTTACTCTATCAAAAGCCTGTGTATAGTCAATAAAGCAAAGATGTATATCTTTGTTTACTTCTATAGAACGTTCAATAACAGATCGCAGCATATACACATCATTTATTGTACCCCTTCCTTCTACAAACCCACATTGTTCTTCCCCTATTTCAGGTTGTAATTTCTTCCTCACTCTTTGCGTGATAATTCGTAGCAAAATCTTTGTGATGTGACTCATTACACTAATTGTTCTATGTTGATCGCATACCAAGGCTCCTGATTTCTTTGAGATTGCAATAAATACAGAATTACATAATTCAGAAGATATATCTCCGGCATCATATAATGTTTTCAGCAGTCGGGTGACTTGGTCTGTTCCATATTTGTCTAAAGCTTTAATCATTTATGTGTTGATATTGTCTGAACCGGGGGTTTTGCCAGCTTTCATGTGTTTAAGAACATTTCGAACCTCCATCTTCAAAATTGGCGGTTCTTCATTATTAAATCGAATATAATACAGTTCATCTCTGTTATCATCAATAAGGTTTTTTTACATAATCTGACCATTCATATATATATATATATCTGATCTTTATAAGTATGCATTATTTTTGTTTTTGCTATGCTTCAGCCATAACATTTACTTATAATTGTACGTTCTTTGTAGGGCAATGCAGTCATATCCTGGCCCTACAGTCTGTCCAGAAATGAATGCTTTCATTCACGATCAATTATTTTGAAAACTGTCTGTTGCATCATTATGAAATTTTTCCTGCCGTCGTATATTTACGCCCACCCTAGGAATATGTCATTGATATGTCCAAAATCAACTTAAATCATGGAAAACGGTGACATTTTTTTGATGTTTTGGTGAAAAACTAGTGATTTCTCGCTAACAAACTTGTTTCACAGTAATGCTCCGTTCCACTATGCGAGGCTCTTGTCATAAGGCAAATCCCATGTCCCACGACAAAATTAGCTATCCAACGCTAATGTTTCCGTGTGAAGACGTAATACATTTAATAATGTGCACTTCATCTCTGACCCGTAAATTATATACAGCATATAAACAAACTTTGAAATCTTCTGTACAATCTCCAGAACAAAAAAAATTTTGTTGGGGTGGCCATAATGATAAGGTTATATGTTAAATCTCATAATTTTCCCTCAGTTGGTTACTGAGATATGGAATTTTATATTGGGGCAGACTAAAGTAAACAGACTATAGTAGCTGTTACATTCATTTATTGCTTTATTTTCAGGAAGTCAACATTTAAGTCCAACTGAAGGCGTGTCAAACGAACATATTTCGCCGCCGTCGTAATGTGAAAGCTTAAGCGCGTTAAACCTTTGAGCCAAGCGGACCTTCTTAACAATTACTAGCTACAGATAAATGCCCCGGTGGGGACATACTGGTAGCAATTGTATTTATTAGTTCAGATTTCATAACTCACCGCCATACGGTAGAGCGGTAGCACTTTATGACATTCAATAATAGCTATTTAATTCATAAGCTGTTGATATATATATATATATATATATCTATTTCTTTTTTTTCCTGAAATACAACGTTTGCCAGACGTCTGCTGTCATTAATTCTACCACGAATGTGTGATTTGATGATATAATTAGCCAAAGATATTTGAACTGATTACCTTGGTTAAGCATTTCTAGTTTTATATCATATTTTGGCGCGATCTGTGTCTTTGACATAAATATTGTTTTTAATTAGAAGTGGTTCTTTTTTGCTAAGAAAACAAAATAACATCCCGCGTAGTTACACATCTAGTGTAAGTTTATTAACAATTATGTTACAATTCATATGTTTCGTATATCCATAACAGGGCAGAGATTTAATAGTTCTTAAATCATATGGCACAGCAACAATTAAAGTAACGTTTATGAGAAGCTGCATCTTTCCTGTATGATCGGATAGAAAATCAAATGAGACAGTCCTCCAAGAGACAAATGATAGTCGGAGATCGGTTGGAGAAATTAAATAATTAACATACTGACGCTTGCTAGCCTGTCGTCAACTTCTTCCTGCAGTATGTTTTTATGAAATGTTACTGTGGTTTCAATAAATACTCTATGATCCGGTTAGCTTATATTATTGAAGTTATGTCCTCCGATGGCGCGTCTCTCCTATACACTGAATCTCTTATACTATTTTCTTATAATGCTATAACACTAACAATACATTACATGACTACGGCACATATAAGATGTGAAAGCTAAGTCGACCAGCTTCTTTCTATGTGGTTCTTATTTCCCATAAAGTTTCGAGAACACATAAATACAATACCTAAAAACTGTGTTAGGCGGTTGGATTGACTTCATGTTGCAAAAAGCTCCCTTTTACACAACACAGACGCATTGACCATATGGACTAAGACACATATTTTTTAAGTACCAAGTGATAATCTATATGGTACCGTTCTCCGTGGCGAAGGCCTTGCGGACGCGATTCGTAATCCCGTATACCCACTTTCGAAACACAGCTATTTGGCAGCAGACTGCGTTGCGTTGGCTTTGCGTTGATATCGGTGCCGAACGTTCAGAAAGCAATGGCAAACTACTGAAAGTAAACTTACTAAGAGGTCACAGCGGCAAAAATGCTGATGTTGACTGCGATTTCCTGTAAAAAAGTACATGACAAGAAATCCAAATGGTGATGTGTCCCGTAGCATGTTGGCCTTTACTTATCAAGACATTTCCTGGTACACTTTTAGGCGGGGTAGACCTGGCAGCCTAAGTCAATATTAACAATTCAAAAACGCCCCTATACGGATCGAACTCAATACCATTGGCACGGAAAACCAGCACCTAGCTGCTAGACCATCATGGCTCATTGCCTCACTGTCGCACTGGTCGGAATACATTTTCCTAAAGATAGACAGGAGCAGCGGTGGATTGCTCAATCCCTAGCAGTAGCAATGTCCTTTTTGCAGCACCAATACCGCTAAAGAGTCGACCTCAGATTCATAATGGGTGAGGGATAATTTTATGGAAAGTGTCTGAGAAGGAAGGACGGCGGGGTACTGGTCACTGAAGAGAACTACGTGAAAGTGTATATTCTTTACTTAGTAATGCTGCGTTTGCTGTTGATGAAATAGTGACTAGTGTCCAGCCTCAGGTGGATGCTGTCTCCTTTCTTAATCCATTCTTGTCATTAAGTTTAAGTGTGTTGTGAGCCTACGATTGCGTTCAGAGATGTGTTGCCTTCGTTGTGTCTTATATAGGTATTTGTTCGGTGTACCCTTGAGGTTGTTTATCTTCTTCTTCTTCTTCTTCTTCTTCTTCTTCTTCTTCTTCTTCTTCTTCTTCTTCTTCTTCTTCTTCTTCTTCTTCTTCTTCTTCTTCTTCTTCTTCTTCTTCTTCTTCTTCTTCTTCTTCTTCTTCTCCTGCTCCTTCTCCTTCTCCCTATCCCTCTGACTCTCCTTCTTCTTCTTCTTCTTCTTCTTCTTCTTCTTCTTCTTCTTCTTCTTCTTCTTCTTCTTCTTCTTCTTCTTCTTCTTCTTCTTCTTCTTCTTCTCCTGCTCCTTCTCCTTCTCCCTATCCCTCTGACTCTCCTCCTCCTCCTTCTTCTTCTTCTTCTTCTTCTTCTTCTTCTTCTTCTTCTTCTTCTTCTTCTTCTTCTTCTTCTTCTTCTTCTTCTTCTTCTTCTTCTTCTTCCTCTCCTTCTTCTTCTTCTTCAGTTTATTTCCCACTGGAGCATACGCCTGAACCGACTATTGCCCGCCCATTCTAGACTTGTTAATGGCTGGTATGTAAAGATTAATATAAACAATTTGCAGCAGACTAGGAATTAAAGAAAACTTATCAGAAACAACAGAAAGAGCCATTAGAAATGTTTGACCACATTATGAGAAGACATAAGCTGGAATATGTTGTGATAACTTAAAAGATTTTTGTAAAGAAAGATGGACGAAGACAACGATAGAAAATTCTTGATGGTCTTGTGTCATGGTGTGGAAGATGTATCAGTTTAATTGCTAATATGCAACTATAAATGAGATCATTTATCTCCTCCGTCTTTTTCAATACACCCAATGCAATGTTACATTTTTATCAATAAACCCAGTGCATTATTCCTTCTTTTTTATAATAAACTCAGTGCGTTGTTAAATTTATTCCAGACACTAACTTCTCCTGACATTATCAAAGAATATTGCCTGCTTTCTGAATTCTGTAATGTGTTTCCTTAGTTGTGATGTTGGCTTCCTTGATGACGCCTTTAAATTGATTATAACACACCCACGGAAACAGAATTGACACAGGTGGGAAGACATGGTTCTTTAGCGTATGTCAAAGAATGATAAAATCTGTTGGAATTATATAGAGATTATAATTATGTTTGACATCACGGAATGCATTTACAGTTTAAATTTGTCTTTTTGGAGCATATTCCAATATGATGATTGCCAAGGGGCTTCACAGCCTCAATGTACATTAAAAGACCATTATCCCTGAATTAAAACGTGTGATAAAGGTTCATAAATATTGTTTTTAAACAAACATGTCCGGAAGCAGGAGCTTCTTTGGTCTGTGGTGTATTAGGACCATCATATTCTGTAGGCCTGAGTGCATGGAGAAACAGGTGGTCAGTCTTACCCTCCCGTAGCGAGCGTCACGCTCAGGTATCGTTCGACAGAGATCATGCCAATGTCCTAACCGTAACGTCCCATACTCCACTGATACCACAGCGTATTATACGGGTAAATGGGAATATTCTTTAACAAGTGAATTGGTACAACTATCTCGGAACAGTCATACCATCTTATGGTTGCTGCCATCAAGAAATAAGAACAAGAATCGATATAGCAAAGATTGCATTGTGCAAGGTGCGAAACATACTGATTAATAAAACGATGTCAATTGCATCGACAAAACTAATGTTGAAGTGCGACATAGAACCTGTACTTTCGTATGGATGGGAAACGTGGACATTAAACAGACAGATACAAAAACATTTAATAGGCAGCGGAGATAAGGTTTCTCAGGAAAATGCAAAGAATAAAAAGGGTAGGCAGAAAAACCAATGAGCAAGTCCTACAAGAAGCAGATGAATACCGTAAGCTGATTAGAGAAATTAGACATAGACAGTCACATTTTTCGGGCACTTTATGAGAAAAAAAAACTAGAGAACTTGGTGAGAACTGAGAAGATTGAGGGGTACAGAATAAGGGGACGGCAGAGTATTAATTCCTGGATAGCTTGGCCATGTGGTATGGTCGAGACAAGAACAAATAACGTATCCATGACTCTAGTGGTCATGTGATTTGACGAATCATGACAGACCACGCTTTTCCACACAGCACGTGGTGATAATGATTTCACCAATACGTTTAAATGTCATTAAACGAGCCATTCTTTCACCATTATGCATATATGACATAATGTACCAACCCTATAGTTTTAGACAGACCAGCGACGGATGGGTCAGGTAACAAAATCCTATCAGGAAGAGGTTTGGAGCAATTGGCCACGGAGCTGACAGACAAACCTGCTAGCTGTAGCGCTACCGCCGCTCTCCTGCCCACGTGTTTCCCTGGCGGGAATCAGTCAGAAAGTCACGGACCCTCTTGCGACCATGGGGCATTGTAGGTATATGGTGCTAGTCCCATATTGTTGTACACTAATCGTCATCAATAGGTGGTGCGGTCAATATCCCCAATATTGTTGTAGACTAATCGTCATCAATGGGTGGTGTGGCCAATATCCCCCATATCGTTCTAGACTAATCGTCATCAATGGGTGGTGAGGTCAATACCCCCCCCCCCCATAATGTTGTAGACTAATCGTCATCAATGGGTGGTGCTGTCAATATCCCCCATACTGTTCTAGACTAATCGTCATCAATGGGTGGTGAGGTCATTGTCCCCCATATTGTTCTAGACCAATCATCATCAATGGGTGGTGCGGTCAATATCCCCCATATTGTTCTAGACTAATCGTCATCAATGGGTTGTGAGGTCAATATCCCTCATATTGTTGTAGACTAATCGTCATCAATGGATGGTGCGGTCAATATCCCCCATATTGTTCTAGAATCGTCATCAATGTGTGGTGAGCTCAATACCCCCCCATATTGATCTAGACTAATCGTCTTCAATGGGTGGTGCGGTCAATATCCCCCATATTGTTCTAGACTAGTCGTCATCAATGGGTGGTGCGGTCAATATCCCCCATATTGTTGTAGACTAATCGCAATCAATGGGTGGTGAGGTCAATATCCTCCATATTGTTGTAGACTAATCGTCATCAATGGTTGGTGCGGTCAATATCCCCCATATTGTTGTAGACTAATCGGCATCAATGGGTGGTGCGGTCATATCTCGCTTGTTTCATTTACTTCCCATGAAGTTTTGTGATACTTATTTTAAATTTCGGAGACAAACAATAGATTGCCTGACATATTTCGCTGCAACTCTTCAGGTACATACTGCGAAATCATTCAACATAAAATAATGCATTTAGTTAAATCCTTCAAGCTGACATATACAACACATATATTCAAACTTGATTGGCACATGTTTATCAAAAACATCAATAAAGGTCTTCATCCAGGAATCCGGAGCATCATCTGGGTCTGGATGTTGATAAACATTGTCTAGAGGTGAACTGAAAACAATATGAAATGATACAAAGTAGTGCAGCTTTACATAACAGATTTACGACACATATAGGACGTTGCGGCGATTAGCCTACATCAGCAAACAAACACATTCACAAACACAACATATAGTCAATGAGATTTTATGTGACTACATCAAAAGGTGACGACAGGACTAGAAGAACAAAAGGATGAAACAATTAAAGCAACGAAGAGAACATGAGAATTGAAATACCTTGCACATGCCCATGTACACTACTGTATGAATGTCTGTTGAGCGGTGTATATATATATATATATATATATATATATATATATATATATATATATATATATATATATATATATATATTATACTATATATATATATATATATATATATATATGTACGCTCACGCATATAAGTCCACCCAGACTTTAGGACTTGCCTCAAAATAACATATATGAATGCACAGTGTGTTTTTGGTTAGGACCACCATCACGCTTGCGCCCACACATGCTTCGTTAGTGCATCCACTGAGATTGCTCAGACTCGCTTACCAGACAAGTTGCCGTCTTGCCCTCCTGCCTCCGTCCCCCCTTCTTTCTATGTGCTCACTGACCGTAACACATATCACCCCGCCACCAACCTCTATCTTATTACGTCGGTTACATCGGAGGTATTCTGAGTTACTCACAGATCGGAACTGTGAGGTAAGTATGAACATTTATTTCAATTCTCATTTTCTCTTCATTGCTTTAATTGTTTCATACTTTTGTTCTTCTCGTCCTGTCGTCACCTTTTGATGTAGTCACAGGAAATCTCATTGACTATATGTTGTGTTTGTGAATGTGTTTGTTTGCTGATGAAGGCTAACTGCAGCAACGTCCTGTATGTGTCGTAAATCTGTTATGTAAAGCTGCACTACTTTGTGTCATTTTATATTGTTTACATTTTCACAACTTTACCGCAGTCCACCCAATTTTATTCATATTTCTAGAGGTGATCTGAGAAAGCCCTGTACAAATGCGTTTTGGTTGAAATTTTTTTAGCTTCTATATATTACACTTATGTGTTTATGTTTAAGAGTTTTAATTCTTTTTTTAGACCAAGTGCAGCATATTGGGTAGTGATCGCTCATTGCACAATTGGGTACGGTGCATTCTATGATATTGTCTGAGCAAGTTACATAAATATGATCTATAAGTGTTGAAGATGATTTTGTTACTCTAGTATCTTGGTTTACTATTTGTTGGAAGTTGTATGATGCAATTATATTTCCCCATATTATGTGGTATTTGTTGGTGTCAATGTTAAAGTCTCCGAATAGTATGATTTCCATTCCCGGAAGCGAAAACCACATCCATCATGGTAGTGAAGTTTTCGTACCAGATGTGTCCAGCTCTGGGATTACGATAGAGGTAGCCAGTTATCATAGGTGTGCGGTATTGAAGTTTTAGCTCTAACCAATACATTCTATTTCGCAAGTTTCAAAGTCTAACCTACGGTGAACATTTAGTAAAATAGAACCTTAGGCTACTATGCCTGTCTCTTGTTTCCTACAGGAATCTCTTCTGAAAACGTTGTGCTCTTTAAAAGAGATGTCATCATCTGAAATGTTTTCATTTAGTCTACTTTCACTAAGGCCGAATAAATGAAAATTTTGATTAAGAATAGAAGATAACTCAGGTAGCTTGTTAAATAAGTTGCAAACGTTTAAGTGTCCAAGGCGTATTCCTGATTTATTGAGCCAGTGTTGCCACTTCTCAGACATTTCACCCATGAAGTAAGTGTTAATTAGTCAAAATTAAGCAAAAATACAAGATCATTAAAATTCACAATTACATTAAATTACAAAATATCAGTAATATACATCGCTATGTAAATGAAAATATTACAACGATATAACTAATGAGACTAAAAAATATAGTGCAAACACAGAACAAAACGAATTAAAACGTATTAACATACAACAATTAATTAACTCAAACTACTTCGCAAGCTAGGTAACCAGCTGTTATCTAAAAGAATGAAAAATGACTATACAAGTCAATGTTCCTGTTTAAAGTTGGGTATCCCGCACGAGAAATAAAACGTTAAACAGTAATTAATTAAAGTTCCAGGAGGAAGCTCTTTTTCTGGTATCTTGCGTACGGGGCTAAGTTTTTAATACATGTCCTATCATACAGGTCTGTATTGTTGGGACATTATAAAGGCTTGATTCAGTGCCGCCTGGCTAAACTGCATCAAGTATAGAAGTTCTGGATTCCAATGATGCAGAACCTGTTGTTGTCTACTAGGTGGCCCATTGCTGGCGTGAGGTTTCAGGACTCCAATGATGCGGAAGCTGCTGCTGTCGGCAGGTGGTCCGTTGTTGGCGTGACGGGTGTGTCAAAGTGGTATTACTGCCGTGTGTGTGTGCCGATGTTTGCAACGATGGTTCCTTACAAGGGAGGGCAGGAAAATTATTTTGGTAGTTATCTCCTTCTTGTGTGAAGGTGGGGGTAGGAAGGAGGGGTTGATTTATTCTTGGTAGCATGGGTGATCCTTGAGTGGCAGGAGTTCGGGGGTCAGACGCCAGCAGACGTTTACCTGGTGTAAGGGAAAGTCTCGTACTTCAGAAATCAATGTGCGTCATGTGTGTGCGTTGGTCATGTTTTGTGCCCTTTCTGGGTATTTTATGTTTTTAGCCAGCAAACTGCTACCTAATGCGGACGTGTGGATTTGGTCTCTATACAGTCGTTTCTTTGGGGTGCCTATCTGCGATGTGAAGAAAAGTGTGTTATTGATGAATTGTACATTACACTGTTTACATAATTACTCTAGATGCTGTTGTTTATGTCGGCTAGTCGACGCTGGGAGCAATAACATGGTGGTATAATGGAGGAGAAAAACACTTTAGAATATGGAAAATTATAACGTAATAAGTATGATAGATTTCGTAATTGATAAATGGGGATATTTTGGTTTCTCATAGTGTCGTTTATCCCTATGTGAATCGTTGTCTTTCTAATGTTCGTATTTACTTCCATTCTACGTATACTGTCTGTTAGTCTGTCTACCCCTGCACCTGGAAGCTGAATTGTTGCGGCTATGTCGGTGTCTGATAAGGACATACGGTCACTGTATATGCCTCCGATCAAAGAGTCGCCAATTATTATGTGGGTGCAGTCTTTCAGGTGTTTTATGTGTGTGTTGTGTTCTGATACGACTTGCACGCTGTTTCTACCATTGATGACTGTCCAGCTGTAGTCTGTCTTCTTGCAGGTTATCAGATGTTTCCTGAATGTAGTCGTTGTCTGTTGGCAGTGTTCCGTCGTCCTGACTGTTCTTTAACAGTTGCTCTTGTAATGCTTCAAATCTATTTCTAACCTTCACTTCGATAGGAGATGTTTAGTGTTGTTGAGCAACTTTTTGTATTTGCTGATGTGGTTTGATTGGCTGAGTAATTGATGCGCCTACGACTGGTTCTGTTACTTTTAAATTGTCTGCGTGTGCTGCCAGATCAGTAGTGGGCGAGCGCTGTAAAGTTTCAATGATGTGTTTTAGTGTAACATTTTCTTCTCTCAGGAGAGTCACCTCTGACTTGAGGTTGATGTAGTCACTAATGATCCTGGCGATCTTGTCTGTGTTGTCAGAGGCGGCGTCTACAAGTACTTTCAAACCTGACTCTAACTTTTCAATATGCTGCTGGCAAACGCACGAGTGGTGGTTTGTAGCTGGGCTCTCATCTACTACCGATAGGTGAAATTCTATTTGATGTGAATTTATTTCGTTTGGTTGTACACTGTCTTCTATACATTCCATCGGGTACTCAATGGCTAGCAACACTGGTCGGTTAGTAGAAGTTGCATTCGTGTTGTTGCTGTGCTGAGTCATGGTTTGTTCGACTATGTTGCTATTATGGCCTGATGCTGTGATGGCAACAGCTGCAGGTTGTGTTGGTTTTATAGTCTCGTCAGACACTAGCATGCTGAGATCGGCAGGTGTGTTTAGCGAGTCACCTATCAGTTTATGTGCTGTCTGCTGAATTTCGACGAAATGTGTTGCGAGCCACTCAGACATGACGTCAGCTGCTCCCTGAGCAAGCAAACTGTTTTTAGTATGGTAGAGATGCAATGTGTGTAACGAAGCTGGTATTTTGATTTCGACTTGAGCAGTCCATCCGGCACTCGACTTGGTCGCCCTGATAATGTTTGATCAGACATGTTCGAAATGCCTCGTAATGTAGTGTATTACTGAATGTAATGGAAATGCATTTACCCTGGTTCATACGTTTAACGGAAAGTGATGGAGAGCCAAAGCAGTTCTTTAACTTGCTTTTCACTGCTTTCTCTTTGATTGAGTGTATAGTTCTTAGTTCTCGCAGATCTTAACCTTAATCCACATCGCCCACGTTCTGCCGCTATCTCCAGCACAGTGCCTCCCTCCTCGTCATGCATGGCTACATAGTATTGTGTTACCGCCAGCAGGTACACATTCAAGCTATCACTGACGTTTCGCGGCTCCGTGAATAATTTATCTATAGTATTGAATACAAAATTATTAGTATTCATATTCAACACTGCACATTTAGCAACTGCCAACGCGCCTTTAGGGGTGCGTGTAAGCGGACTTAACACAAAAGGTGTATTAAAACACAGTGAAGTAACGTCTGTTTCCGAATAGTAGACGGTCATCATAGAACACTTTATTTCCTCAACAAGAACTGCCCAATTTGGCGACATCGGCACTCTGGCCCTTAAACACATTGTACATTAGCCCTGAACAATTAGTTCTTATCACAACTACTTAACCTGTGTCGCTTCACGTAACCTCAGGCTAGTACAGGCGGTCAACTCCTCGCACACTACAGAGCTCGACCTGGTGGTCGAATTGTCATGTTCGCCACCTGGTTGCAGTGGTGAATTTATCAGCCATCATTGCCTGCTTTACAGATGTAGAATGACTTGCTTTCCTGCCATCAATCTCTCCAGACGCTCGATGGCCGCACTCTCGGCTCTCTTCTCTGTTTTCCGATCTATTCGTGATGGCGTCCAAACCCCGACTGAATCCCTTTGTTCGTGGCCCTTCTCGATCCTTCTGATCACGTGGCCTCTGCCTTGGTCTATTATTGGTTACTCTCATCAGCCGTCTACCGGTGTCTCCTTTTCCTCTGGCCACCCATGACAATTTATCCTACCGTTGTTTACCCAACCATACTTTACTTACCCAGACTCATGGCAGCAACCTTAATACAATTTCAATAATTGAACGGCATTATTATGGTCACAAACATATGAAATCCATTGCGCATGTGGGAAGATAAACAGAAAAAATAATCCAAACAGGAGGCGAACACACAAGCACGTCTTTCCGCTCAGGCACATCTCGTGCTTAAACATCCGGTGTGCTGATGCTGAGGTATCTGGTGCAAACTCTACACCGTATAGATGGACTAAAATGTTGACTTCTCGTCCTTGGCTTGGGGACATAAATTACAAAGACCTCTGAAGTCAGTGTGGGTTCGCCTGATGGCGTGAGACACGTATAGTAAGAAAGCTAATTCACACGCAAAAATCAATCCAGTGCACTAAAGTAGTAGCAGGTATATGGACTACGCCACACGGAAGTTGCGACTATATAAATGGAGACATTCCTAACAACTAGTAATTCATTCTGCATTGGGAGAAAACATATAATTCAACATATACCGGATACATTCGACTGCCTGAGGAGTCAGAGGAAACGCAGCAGCTGGAATTACAGATGAGAAAAAAAAAGGCGTGTAATTATTCATTCAAAGGCATGTGATTGCACAGGATCTCAGCACCATGCTACATTCTGACAACTTCTGCTCGGTAACTCTTGATTATAGTTTCCCGTTTGTATTCTCAGCGCAATGGCAGTGGCTTCAGTGTTTCTGTAGTATAATTTTTACCACACATCAGTATTTTAGCTGCAATCAAATTATTTAGCTACAATTTTTATATTTTCTTCCGTCAGATCTCGTTTAACTCCCACTTTATTTAGGACTGCCAGATATACCCATGCCGTTTTTATCATCTCTAAAAGCTTTTACTGAGGCACATATGAAGCGATTAGAATCTACGACAAGTTAAACGGTTTAGTTAAAAAGACTTAACCACTTGGGAGATATTGCGGGATGGCCACCAAGTGCTAGGCCTTGACACATACTGACATCATGACTGTGCTGACCATTGATTTTCCTCTCCTCCTTCCCACATCTGGGAGCAGCTGACAAGTCTCTCTGACTTGTGTTTGAATCTGTTAACAATGAAAGCCCTAAATCCTGTGTAGGAAAGCTTGCAAGCCTAGACCTAATAACAATCAAATAAAAAGTTAGTTGCAATCAACCCTATCATTTGTTATTTACTGTGCAATTCAAGTTTCAGTAGTTTTTCCATCGAAATCTGAATGGTCGACGATTCATACCATCTAAATCAACGCAATCAAGTGCGCGGGCGGTTAATTTCAAACCCTCGACTCGGTATATCTGGGAATTGTGAAACTGCATTTCACTAACCCCAAAACCACTGACACCGACAATCCTAACCAAAGATGGGTTAAAGGCGAGAGAATCGACGTAATTTCGCCGAGCCGTTTCTTACATGGTTCGCTATCGTCCCGTATAGTTGCCTGCCAAAAGCTTCGCATGGAGCACAAGCTCCTTAGCTCCATCGACAACACCCCAGGAGTCTCTAAACATGAGCCGAATGACGAAGTCGAAAACAAACCCACGACCTTCGGAGCTAACCACATTCAGCGGTATGTGCTTGACTGAATAATGGTTTGCTTCAGTCCGGATCTGGTTACACCCCGCTGGTCTTTGAGCCTGGACAAGGTAACGAAGGCTCTGCAACACAGCCTGCCATGAAATGATACTTTGGAACGTGTGGGCTCTCACTAACATCAATGTGTTACTAAGTAGCATGGGCTAATTCCACCTGTTGAGGGGTACTGGGGTTGTGGAGCATAAAAAGTTTAGTTGCATGTCCTTCACAGAACGTAGCAGTCAACCCCAGAATTTTGACTGTTCGTGATTCCTGGGCAAGTTTTACGTTCAGTAGTTTGAAATTGCTTTCAGAACTACCGGCTTCTATACTATTTTCGAAAATACCAGCACCGCTGTGTTTCGAAACAGGGTATACGGGATTACGAATAGCGACCGTAACGCCTTCGCCACGGAGTCCGTCCCTGTATAGATGTGGAGCTAAAAGACCAGTCGGTGCTCGATATGTGAGAAATAATACGACAACCGTCTTACTTTCTAGAACACTTTTATGTACCAATGTTTATCTTAGGTCATCTGGATACCAATGTGAATTTTAAATTTCGCAGTTTCGAGGGGGGGGGGGGGGGTTTAAACACATGACTACCAGACCTAATGGTAAGCGTAACAACCACTGCTCTATGGCCGCACTTTAATTCGTGATAATTACAAGTAAAGACGGTCAAAACCAACCAATCAGCCCGTCTTAAGAACGGGAATATTGTTTAAGAAAATGGTCGTCACTGCATTCGGTAACAATCCATGAGTGCTTGCGTTTCCCTTTCATGAGCCAAAAGGTCTGGATGGAGTCTAACTCAATTCCTTTCGGCCTGGCTACACGTCGGGGATGTCCTAGACTGAGATGAAATACACAAACCATTAAACACTCCGGCATCTCTTGTCTGGTTTTAAATCACTAAGATAGACGAAAGAAAATCAAAAATAAAGGACCCTGTAAAACACTTCAACACACACACGACGATAGCACCATATTGTTAAAGAAAAATCAATCCCACTTTCAATACCAGGAAAATTTCTGGTTTTCATGTTAGGTTGAAGTGGCAGCACAGGTCAATTAGTTTATTCGAACTACGACCACCAACCGGCAGGCAGGTATGCTACCAACTGCATCACCGATCTTTCCCCAAGGAAGTATCCTATCTGAAAACATCGATACAAATATTATGAGAAGAAATCAACACCATCCCTAAACTGTGATTATATACAGAGATAATTAGCTGGCAAACACTAGATACGATCTTTTCGCGGCTTCGTTCAGTAATACCTTTCTAACGAAGTCCATTTGTTTATGCCAAGCGTCTCTAGAGGACTGACGTCAAAATTTGCAACTTGGACAAGAGTTTTAACTGACAGTGAAAACTCTCCAATCAACTCGCTGGCAATTATGCTATGACCTTGAGTACAAGCCGACATCACCAAGTAACCCAGGACAGACTTTTTGTAAGCACTCTAGTTAGACGGTTTTCTGTCCGTAAAGTGTGCCTGGGTGGTTCTGATAAGAATTCCTAATCATGCTTTTAGAAAAGTGTTTGATGGGCATTTTTGGACATTCTTTAATGACATGATAACATTCAGGAGTTATAAAATATCAAAGTGAAAATGGTATGCCAATTCAGTCGCGTAGTGAAACGGGTGCATCAAAAGGAACCATAGGCGAAAGAAATTATTGTTTGCAAGATTAACGTGTCATGGGACTTCATAGACAAAATATAAGGATCGTTCATTTGAAATCAGTTCCAATGGCTTTATTACAAAAGCATGAAAGAAACATTAGCAGGTGTGGTAGAATTAAACAAAGCATTCATTTTGAATGAATTATGCACCATGTGTTGGTTAGAAGAAGCCACCGTAGGCATTCAGGCAAGCATCCCATTGCTTAGGTTGGCGGCGAATGCTGTCTGCAAAAAAGGGTTGTGTTTGCTCACTGAACCAAGTGTTTACCGCGTTCATTACGTCTGCATATGTGTGAAATCGTTGCCCCTTTAGAGCTATTTTTAGAGGTCCGAACAAATGAAAATCACATGGTGACAATCAGGACTATAGGCTGGATGTTGCAGAATGTCCCACTTCTTCCAAGCTAATGCTTCCTGCACAATCTTTGCAACATTCGGACGAGCATTATCTTGCAACAAAATCACACCGCGAGAAAGCATGCCGGGTCGTTTATTGTTGATGTCTTTTTGCAGCTTGTCTAGTATTTCCAAGTAGTGGGTAGAGTTGATGTTGACACCATGTTCTTTAAATTCGGCCAACAATAGCCCTTCGTGGTCAAAAAATGCGCTCAGCAGAAACCTGTAGCTTGAATTTTTTGGCTTCTGGTGATCCAGCAATCTTTCATTGCATGCTCTCTCTTTTGCTGCTCGGTTCAAAGTAGTGACACCATGATTCATCGCCTGCCACTATGCGGAAGAGAAATACATAACCCTCCACTCTGTAATGCAGCAAGTGGTTCAAACACCATCCCATGCGTTCCCCTTTTTTGGTGGTCGGTCAACATCCGCGGTGAATACACCTTCCGATATTGCAGTTTGTTACGAACGAACTTTTTAATTGTCCCAATTGACAAATCAAATTCTTTCGCTAGCGAACGTATGCTTCGACAACGGTTCATCTGTACTGCTGCATGAATTTTGCCGATGGTTTTTTCTGTTGCAACAATATGCGCTTGACCCGGCCATCGAAAATCTGTCGTGAACTGACATCCTTTCCGAAACATTTGTGCCCAGTCTGTCACTGTTGTCTTCGACACACATTTGTTACCGTACGCTGCTTGCATTCTTCGATAAATGCCCACTGGTCGACATCGTTTAAATGAAAGAAACTGAATCACCCACCTCTCTTTGAGCTTCTTTGGGCGAATTTTGGATCAACCCAGCCATTTTCTCAAAGGTCAGAAACAGAACCTATGTATCATCGGACGATAAGCCCGTGCTCTTTTATTCATTTTATTCATAAAAGAGCTAACACACTTCGCAACTGTTTCTTAGTTGTCGGAAGCGACAATTTCAAAATTCTGGACATGATGTTATCGTCAGTTGATATAAAGCCATTTGAGATCTTATAGCCCAAAAATGAAATTTCCTGAAAGGCTATATCAACTTTGGAAGGTTTTACAGTCAGTCCATGATGTCTAATCCTGTGAAATGTCTGCTGTAGTGTTGTTATGTGCTCTGTCATGTCCTTTGTGTGTATGCAAATGTCGTCCATGTACCAAATGATGTTAGCAATGTCTGTCAAAAGAATTCTTGTCATTCTGACGAAGGTAGCTGGTGCATTGACTAATCCGAAAGGTAGTTTACACCATTCGTATAAACCCCACGGTGTTGCAAATGCAGTCAGATGTATACTATCAGGATGTACAGCTATCTGCCAGTAGCCTTTTGTCATGTCAAGTTTAGTAAAATAACGTGAGTCGGATAGTTCAGTCAAGATGTCTTCACAGTTGCTCATTGGTTCTAAATCCAACTGTGTAATGCTGTTGAGTTTACGATAGTCCACACAAAGTCTAATAGTGTTGTCCTTTTTGCGTACTAAAACTATTGGTGAACAGAACTGAGATTGTGAACGTCGAATGATATGATTTGCTTCTAAATCAATGATTTCTTGATGAAGTTTTTCTTTATAGTGTATAGGGATGGAATATGGTCTACACTTAATAGGAATGTCGGATGTCAAGATGATTTGGTGTTCCACTAAATCTGTCTGGCCTGGGCTGTCAGAAAAGATGGTCCTGTACTCTTGTATCAGTTGTCTGCAACTGTCAGACTGTGTCTGCGTCAGTTTAGGATTTACCTTAATGTCCTGTAAGTTGGTCGTCGTGTCAAGAACTGGTGTCGGTATCTCGTCAGTGTCGTTGTCGTCCGTCTGGTCCACTATGGAGGTGCTTGCTGCAGTCTCTACTTGTTCGTCTTGCCTGTGGTGATATGGTTTGAGCATGTTAATATGGAAAATTTTATGTTTGTCCCTAACTGCAATCTCGTAATCTACCGTCGAAATTTGCCGTAGCACTTTGAACGGTCCTTGCCATGAGTCAGTTAGGAGATGTCTATCACTTGGCAAAAGAAGAAGAACGTCCTGTCCTGGCGTCAGTGTAATAGTTCTATTTCCTCTGTTAGCATATTGTCGGTAAATAGCTCCTGATTTTTGGAGAACTTCTTTAGATAACATACATGATTTCATAATTCTATCACGCAATGATGTTACATGTTCATATGGTGAAATGGGTATAGACAAAGTTGTACTTTCAGTCAACATAGATTCATACAGAGATAATCGGCCGCGTGGTTGTGCACCATATAACATTTCGAATGGTGAGAACCCAGTGCTGGAATGGGGCACTTCCCTATATGCAAACTAAATTGCAGGCAGATAAGTATCCCAATCTTCAGGATGTTCTTGGGTTACCTTAGAGAGCATATGTTTCATATCGCCATTAATCTTTTCCACTATACCGGTCGAATGTGGGTGGTATGGACTGTTGAAGCATTGTTTAACACCCAACATTTTGGTAAAGGCTTGTGTAGCTGAGGAAATAAACTGGCTACCCCGATCTGAAAGGATGGTATCAGGGAATCCTACCCTCGCAAAAATATGAAAGAACACTTCCATGATGTCTTTGGAAGTTATGTTCTTCATTGGGATCGCTTCTGGCCAACGAGTACATGGATCAATGAGTGTTACAATGTACCTATTACCTTTTGATGTTATTTGGTTCAGAGGACCAACTATATCGACCGAGATCTTTTCAAACGGTCTACTAGCCAAATCAGTAACTTGCAATTCAGCTTGTGGGTGTTTACCCTTTTGGACAAGCTTTTGACAGATGTCACACGATCTGCAATACTGTTTGGTATCGTTGCAAAACTTTGGCCAATAAAATTGAGTAAGTAACCTTGCTCTAGTTTTAGCATACGCCATGTGTCCTGCAAAGGGAATGTCATGAGCTAGATTCAATGCTTGCTTGCGGTTTTCTAACGGTAGCACTGTTTGTTCTATAGTGCTGGAACCTCTGGTGTAGTACCGTGTTAGAATTCCGATATTCAGAGCAAAGTACCATTGAGCATTCTTTGCTACTCTTGGCTTTTGGCCTACAAGTTTAAAATACTTTTGCAGAGATCGATCGGCTTTTTGAGATGTTATAAACGTCTCCCTAGTTGTCTTAGGAGATGTTACAACTGGACTTACTCGTTGTAAAGCCTCTGTCTGATCGATTCGATCTTGCATCTGTGCAGTAGATCTAGTTACTGCATTTACTACATTACAACGATCATTCTCATCACACATTGATGTTACATTCACACAATTACATGAATGTTCTGGCATAGCCAGATTGGTATTTATACATTCATTTACAGGTGGTAATACATCATGAATGGTGATTGGTGATGAAGGTGAAATGGTATTATCAATATTACAAATGACAGTTGATGTAATACTGTCATGTGGCATGTCATTCACTTCAGGAAGGTTTCCAATGATAATATCGCAGCAAGGATTGGTTAATGCTGCGCATTTAACCTTTCCTGTAAGGAATGGTGTAGTTATATATGCCCATGCAAGTGGATATTTCTCTATGTTTCCTGATAATGTCCTGCATGTGACATATTTACCACTATATTGTGATGGTAAAATATAATCTCTCTTTACACCAATGAGAGTACTCCCGCTATCACGTAAAACTGTGGCAGCTCTACCATTAACATACCCCTGGTGGATGTTTAGTTTACCTTTGGAGTTTACTACAGAATTGGCCTCCTCACTGGTAACAGGTATAGAATGGCCGCATGTTAACACGCCATCCTCATGAAATTGATCACAAATGGTACATTTTTCCTGATGGAACACCTCAATGGAATGTGCTGAGTTTACTGGGTGATCTTGTACACTTTCATCTTCTGAAGAGGAATTGTCAAACATGGCTGCATTAGCCTTTCTGGTCATTGACCTGCCTTTACAATTCCTACGCCAGTGGCCATAAGCTTTACAAAGATAACATTTGGTAACTTTTTCATAGTTCTTCTTTTCTTTATCTTGCTTAGAAATGTAATTATGCAAGTAAGCAGTGTACCCAGGATGTTTGTCGCACATATCATTCTCCTTGTGTGCATAGTGGCAATATTTACACTGATACAATTTCCCTGTAGCTTGTTTATAAGGTCTTTGTTCGTTATTTGACCCTGCCTGATATTTGCCATATGTAGCTGCTGCTACAAAGTCTGTGCTGGTCAGACTACTAGAGAAACATTGCTTATTGGCTGAAAAATAACCAGAGCCACGACTTTCCATCTGTTGAACACTTTCACACTGACATTCCAACAAAAATTTAGAAAAGGGGGGTGGGAGAGATGCGATAATCTTATCTCTCAACATAAGATCAACTAATTTGTCATAACTTCCATTTACTTTGGCTGCTGACAGCCATTTAGAAAAAATATTTTGAATTTCTGAGATGTAATCAGAGAACGTGTGTGTTGGCTTAGGAGACAACTTCCTAAACTGTTCTCTATAACCTGATTCATCTAGCAAAACATGTGACATAATTTTAGATTTAATGTACAGATAATCTTCTTTCAGGTCATTTGGGATCGACTCTATGACTTTAAGAGGTTCCCCAGAAAGACTTCTTACATAGATTATCCCCCATTCAGGTTTTGGAATTTTGTAATGATCCATAACGAATTCGAAATTTTGGGTAAATGCTGCTATGCAATCACCTGTGTTGTAACTCCTGATCAGACCTTGGTACTTCTTATGAGGTTGATCTTTGTCTGTTTCTCTATTAACTTTATCTTTAGAAGATTCAGCTTTCAGCTGTTCAATTTTCAGTTGTGTTTCTTGCTCTTCTTTCTTACTTTGGGCTAAGATCTCAGCTTGTCTCACTGCAGCTTCTGATTGTTTTAGAGCAGCTTCTGATTGTGCTTGTTGAAGCTTTAGAGCAGCTTCTGATTGTGCTTGTTGAAGCTTTAGAGCAGCTTCTGATTGTGCTTGTTGAAGCTTTAGAGCAGCTTCTGATTGTGCTTTTGACGCCCTTTCGGCCGCTCTCTCATTCCGCTCCATAACTTGCTCTTGTTTCAAAAGATATTCTGCATATTTACTTTCACTCCATGTTCTCAATCCCTCACCAGACATATTCATTTTTAAACCCATTTCAATTAAATCGTTTAAAGAAGACATGATAAACAATAGGTATGATGGAATAAATATAAACAAAATTACTTATGATGTTAGTAAGTTACAAATATTTTTAGCACAGTTGATGTCTAAAGCCAGACTAACGAAAGTATAAAGAGCAATGAAAAAAATTTTATACTCACGTAATCCCTGGGTAATGTGCTGTTCAGTGGTGCTCGAAATCACACTGGAACGTCTTTCGGGTTGACGCACAAAAAAATTTTGGAAGTTCACAAGACTCAGGTACAGTTGACACAAAATCCCTGTACTTTTTAAACTAAACGAAATTAGAACGTTTATAAGTGTATGGTGTGTGTAATGTCACTGAAGTCTGTAAAGGTTTGTATGCTGTCAAGTATTATTGTTAGTCGTTACCACACTCAACAACTTTCACGCTCACACTAACCCTACTCAATGACATTCAAGGGCACGGCCGCCATTTTGGATTTTAGGTACAAAATTGGTTGAATTTAGCGATAAGTCTGAAGACGCCTCGGTTGGCTTCAAATAATATCTTCACACTTATAATTTAATTTAATCAACTCTATTTAATCGTTACTTTATTCTAATTTATGACTTGCGCACTTCTATCGGCATTTTCACATTCGCTTCAAACTTGGACAGAAAAATTTATAAGTTCGCATTTAGTTCAAAACCCGGACGAAAGCCACCACGTTCGCACTTGTCAGAGTCTTGCGTAGAGCAAGATAAGTAGCTCGTTTTCTGGCAAGTGCGAAGCAATATCAAACTATCAAATCACACGAAGTGAATATCCGAAAGTATTATTCACAAGCTTTATTTACGCGCTGCATTTATTATCGCACAAACATCGCGCAATGACAATCCATAGCAATCATCACGGCATGAACAATATCACTACAATACATAATAATACATGCAAGAAATAAACATCTCACTTACAAGTCAAACTATTCAAGCGTTCGAACCAGTCTCCCACTGTCGTACAGGCTAGCTCTCAATGCAGATTCACACACCACTCGCCGACTCATGCGACCTGTCCATTCAAACACCTAAACCCGTCTGCCAGTCCTGGCGTGTTCTACACGCTACACGCTCACGTCAGCTGGTGTGACCCCCTGCAAGGTTCACGGGGTGTACTGCTGACCAGCGGTCGTTTAAGCTTCACTCAATTGCTGTGCTTGGCTGCTTATACGGGCGTCGTCGAAGACGCCGCATTCCCTCTGCAGTGATTAACATCACTCAGGGTTGCGTGTTGTTATGTTGTCTGGCGTTGGTACAGACAACGCGTCACAACCTCGGATGTGAGACCTTGACAACGAGAGAGGTCGAAATAGAGATCGATGTTTGCACTCACCGATCGGTACGCGAGGGGAAGACTATCTACTTATTTATGTGTGCACTAGGACCTGAAAAGGTGATGATCCTAGCACTTCACATACCCTCAGCAGGTTACTGCTTTGGGAATTTTCTTCTTCCAAAGAATAATGAAGTTAGCTGGTCATTTGTTTTTATCGACGCCTTTCTTTAACATATAGTTGATATACACTGCTAAAATGTATCTACGTCTCATTGTATGTGGCTGTGTGGAAGATAATAATAAGTAATGAAGGTGAAGCCTATCTACTACCCATTTTATGTGGCTGGGAAGAAGAACTAATGAGTGAAGAAGACAATTATCTCTTACTGTTATACTCCTGATTTGTTCTCATTGTACAGTGAATATATAATGAGATCTACAGAAAGTATGGTAGGGATCGTGGTGGTGGACACAATATAAATAACTTACGTTACGCTGAGACACAGTCAAGTCGCATTATTCTGTCAAGAAGCCTGATCAGCGGGAAAATGTCACGTGGAAAATCCAACAACAAGAAACACGCTGTTGCCAAGATGTGCAGCGTGGGAGCCGACAAGAAGAAGAAGAACGTCGAGAGCCCACCTGCTAGCTGCAAAGAGCCTGATACTACCGCCTTTACTGAAGCTACTACGAGGGAGAAGATTGACAGCCCAACACAGTCAAGAACCAAGACAGCAGAGAAGGAGGAGAAAGACACCAGAGTCGGAAACACCGACTCGAAAACAGTCCGATGGGTTGTCAAGCGGATTCCTGTGGAGCTGACAGATGAAGAAATCCTGAAGCAGCTACGTGAAGACAATCTTCACATCCGATTCTTGAAGGCGGAGCGGCTTCTCACCTACTCCAAGATACCTACAACCTTGGCAGTGGTGACGTCGGAGGGCAGCGAGATGCCGACCACAGCATCATTCAAAAGAGAATGCAGCAACCAGAGAGATTCATACCAAGAATCACGCAATGTTCAGATGTCAGAAGGCCGGCCACAGTAGAGCTACGTGTCGCAGTAAGACGGAAATATGCCGATACTGCGCCGCTCACCACGCCTTCAAGGAGTGTCCGCTGGCCAAGATGGACACAGACTTCCGAGCACCCAACAACAAAAGAAAGTGTGCCAACTGCCTGGGCAAACATGAGCAAGATACCTGGGCTGTCCGTACCTGCAGAGACATAGAGACGTCTTCAAAATCGCCATCCTCACAAAGACACCATTCAAGGAAGCAATGCAGAGGGGCGAGACAGCCACGGGTATAGCACACGCTGAAAGAGATCAACTTCAAAAGCAAATAGATGAATTGAAGAAACAAGTCAAGGCACTGCTGCTGACAACGTCTCCGACCAGCGATAATGAGAAGCTGCTGGCCGACATGAAAGAAATCCAGCTCAACATCAAACAAGAGATTCAGCGCATGGCTGAGATAAAGAAGGAGAATGAAGAAATCCTACAAATTATCAAGACCGAAAGAGAACTGCATAGAGCTGAATGGAACTCTTCATAACAAACCAACAGAAGCCACACAAGAACTCACAGAAAAACCGCAAGAAGAAACCCAAGAGACCGAGTCTGAACAGCAAGCGATCTCTGAAGGAGGCACAGAATACCCAGTCGACAAGGAGGAACTCAAGCGCCAGGAATTCAGAAGGCGCTGGGAAGAAAAAGAAAAGAAGAAGCCTAAAAAAAACTCCGGGGGAAACCAATGATATACCCATTAGTACACTACAACTGTGAGGCCGACTTCGAGTACTATATCGAGGACGGTGAAATGATCCCATGGCTGACCACGGAGGAAGAAAACGCTAGGCAGCAGATACGCAAACGCAACAGTGAAAACTGTTTCCCCAAGGAGGAAAGAGAAAACGTCGAAAAAGCTCCTACAGAAAATGCACAAAAGAATACCAAATAAAAAGTCCTTTTAAGGACTGCAACCAGTCAAGCCTGAGCCTGCACCAACAACGAAAACAAAAGGAAACATGCACAAAGGACAGCCGCCGACCTATCCCCCAGCTGGAGTGTGATCACGAAAAGTCCTTATAAGGACTGCAGCCAGACGAGCCAGGAGCCTACACCAACAAAGAAAACCATAACAACAGAAGAGCACAAAGGATAGCCGCCGACCACTGCTGACGTCACAGACACAAACGCTACATAACCAGTCCGAGATAGGACCCACAAGACAAGAATTAGGGTGAATAAACCCACAAAAACCACGATCCTCAATTATAACCACAGCTGATGAAGCAGGTTAGACGAGGACGAAGTTGGAATTTTTGTTTTTGAAAACTGGAACTGGAACTGAGACACAGTTTTGATAGCAACAAGTCAGAAGGATCTAAGGAAATGATAGATACAGTGGTTGTAGAAAGTGAAAAATGGGTTTTAGTTTCTATATTTTATTTAATGTTGCATATCCATTACAGGACGTTGCAGTCAACACCAGCATTTTTCAGCTGCTGTTTATGTACTAGGCAAGATTACGCTCAGTAGTTTGCCATTGATTTCTGAGAGACCTGTTCACATTCCCCGTAAGTTACCAGCGCGGCGCGAACCGCTGCCGATTATCTCGCACCCGCGTTAATTAGCCACTTTAGTAACGTTTTCTAAATTGATTTATAATTATATAACTTGCATAGTTGGATAGCTCTTGAAAAAAAAACAATTCCAACAGTACCTTATTCAAGTCCGTAGGTCAGTTTTAAACCGAGATATTAATGTTTGTATGTAAGTTTATTATACAGACAGCAGAGCACATACTCCAGGACTGCCCAAACTGCAACATATCCAGGCGAACCTTCTGGCCTAGAGAGACAACAGTGGAAGATAATCTCTATGGACCACTGAGTGAATTAAAACCGACTGTTAGATTCATACAAGAGACAACATTGCAGTTATAGACATATTTCAAGCGAACGAAAGAAGAAGAGAAACATGCATTCATTATCATTGTAGTCGCTCTGAATATTCCATAACAATATCAAATGTTCCTAGCTGGAGTAAAACTGCCATCTTCCCACATTGAAATAACGAATTACGGCATGCGATCATCATAATTTCAGTGTGACATTGAATGCCAACTTCAATGGTCGAAAATTACTAACTACACGTAAACATAGATGCTACATTTAATAATACATAGTAGAACAATGTAATACGTCTCATAAAACGGTATTTACGGATTTACTTACCACTCAGAATAGGTAGCCTGGTTCTCCGATATAAGGTATAACAAGGATTCCCGAATCCACCAGAAATTTAGAACGCAAAATGGGGTGGAGAAAACTATATCAAGTAATCAGTGTCTGTTTTAACTCGATCTTGAAATAATCGTGGAATTTAATAATCATGAGTACGCTTACCGTCCCCATATCGGAGACACAAACACACATCCGAACGTAACCGCAAGAAATATTCCGGTAAAATACGGTAAAATGAACCGCAAGTACCTAGCGTTACTCATGAGAATATACGGGAATACGGAGAAAGACGTTAACTCCTCCGTCAGGGAGACCGGCAGTTTCTATAATAAAAAGACAGAAATTTTGGTGATATCACAGAAACAGATTGAAAGCACTAGACTCGAATTTCGATCAGCATTGCCAGTAGTGGGTTGTGCTCAATCTTAAAAACTTCAAATCTCAAAACAACCAAATAAATCAAGTTGAGAAATGACGATGAAGTTTATATCTTACTTATTTTGTGTGGCTGGTGGAAGAACTGAGAAGTGACGGTAAGAATCATCTCCTACTCATTTTATGTGACTGATGGATAAATTGAGAAATATCGATGAAAATTAACTTTTCATCATTTTATAAGTGTTGGAAGAATTAAGAGCGACGGTGAAAATTATCTAAATAGTGAGGAGTGACGGGGAAAATTATCTCTTACTCATTTTATGTGACAGGTTGAAGAATAGAGGAATGACGGTGGAAACTTAGCTTACTTACTCATTTTATGTGACTGGTGGAAGAAATGAGGAAAAGTGGTGAAAATTATCTACTTATTGCTTCATTTGACCGGTGAAAGATCAGGGGAGTGACGGTGAAAATGATCTCTTAATCATTTTATGTGACTGGCAGGAGAACTGAGGAGTGACGGTGAAAATTAACTCTTACTTACTTTTGTGTGTGGCTGGTGAAAGACTAAGGAGTGGCGGTGTCGTAGATTCATCCCAATAATGAAATAAGATTCTCGTTCCGAGCGTGATGTTAGTTCTCCGGTCTGTGAGTGCAAGACTAATTTTAAGACTGACCACCAATAACAGGAAGAGTAGCGGCAGATGATGGGAACATGTTTCTTAACTTCTAAATAACGTGAGTTGTAGCACGTGTCATCATCATCATGTAACAAGACATTTGCAGAGTGGCGCTCTCACTGTGGCCGGCAGGAAAGAGTCTCGATCCTTTACTAGTTTCCCTGCTTCATGCACTTTCATGCTCAAGTTGACTGGTAAGTCCTGTGTCCATCTTAGGACTGAACAATCTCTCCCTCTTCTTCCAAGAACCACGCCTTCCAACATATTTCCGTATTCGGCACTGTGGTATTTATTAGGGTGAAAGTATTTCAGTTTCCTAAAAGTTATTTGTTTATGAGCCAGTGTTCTTGGATGTTCAGATCTTGTAGACTGGAGTAATGTTTATTGCCTTTGTCCAATAGTCTAAGAATTCTTCTGTAACAATTGCAGTTTGTTTAAAGCCCATATTTTCGTCTCTGTACATAGTGTCGTGTGCTTATATCCCACGCCGTGTCGTGTTGGCGTTCGTGTCTATCGCAGCCTTCTGTCATGTGTGCTGCTAATAATTTCTGACAATGATGTTCCTCCATGCCATGATGTCAAACTATCCAGATATTCTCTCTTAGTCTCTCCCTGCTTCTTCTTCCCATCCAACTGTCACGTTCTGACGACAAACTGACGCTGTTCCCTACTTATGACATGCCCATAAATGTGGACTGGCTCCTTCTTATGCTAGAAACCAGTTCTCTTTGTGAGTTCACTTTATTTCAAGAAACATGATTACACTTCTGATCCGTCCACGGTGCTCTAATCATTCCTCTATAAAACCTTAACTGGGAGCTTCCGAATAATTCCTGACTTGTCTGTAATTGTCCATGATTTCTGAATTCACCTGAATACATTTCTCCTGTTCCAATCTGTTTTGTCTCTTTTAATTCTATGATATTAATATTGATTCTTTTCATTATCCTCTTGATATTTTCCCGTTTACCAACTTGCATAAGTGTTCCTACATTCTGTGTCTCAATAACAAATGCTTTACTTCATGATTTGCCTACTACAGATTCATGATGATCTAATAGCACATGCTTTTCCCTACGGGCAAGGCAGTTCTTCAACTCCCCCTCAAGTCCTATGCGTGGAATATATTTCGTACAGACATGACATGTGAAGGCATCTGCAAAGAAAGTAGTTTGCCATTGCTCGCCTTCTTGGCAGAAACCATAGTGGTCAGTGACCGTAGCCATAAAGATATCATCTGCTTGACTAACAATTATCTACAGACATGCTCCCAAGCTCCATCCACCACATACTATAGTGGTTTCAGGTACCCTAATCAGGGAAATAGGGGGAAGGGGGGGGGGGTATAGATTTGTACGAGTATTTCACCTTGCTTAACAGTGTTCCGCAGGATAGCGGAGGGAATGGGGACACCTTAAGTCTTCTTTGACCTAGTGTACGCGCTCAAAAACAGCCTTTTCACAAGCTCATTTTTTTTAGACTGAATTATGGATAATGATTGGTAACAGTCTCTTGACGTTCTTTGCTTCAGATCGACTTTTAAATGAATATTGGACCACATATCAATAAACAGATTAAACAGTGGCTTGTAAACGACAGAGGACAATGAATACGAATAATATATTTTACTTAATACACCGAGACTGAATCAGAAATAATATTATCAGACAGACAGTAGGATCAATACCTTGTTCTACATATATTGAAAGACAGAACATCAAATGATTTGACCGTCTAGTTAGAGTAACTACTAGCACTGGTCCTACATAAAAGAAGATTTGCTACGAGAACAAGAGGACGCCCGAGACGAAAATGGATTGATATCAGAGACATTTTACAATCACACGGAATGACACTATCCAGAGCCACACATCAAGTGCTTGATAGCCATATATTCCTCCCCACGACTCTTGGTGGTAAAAGTGAAAGATGATGATGATGGTTATAGAATGTCTAGTAGCGGGGCTACTAGATTACAAGACTAGGGGCTACAAGACACAGATTATGGTCGTCACTAGGAAGAACGAAATACCACAGTGTGATATACGAGTAAATGGGAATATTCTTCAACAAGTGAATAGGTACAATTATCTCGGAACAGTAATAACATCTGATGGGAGATGCCTTGAAGAGATTAGAACAAGAATCGCCATGGCAAAAGTAGCCTTTAGCAAGATGAAAAACATACTGACCAATAAAAAGATGTCAATTGAAACGAGAAAAAGAGTGTTGAGATGCTACATAGAACCTGTACTTTTATATGGATGTGAAGCTTGGACAATGAGCAGCCAGGCTGAAAAACATCTGATGGCTGTAGAAATGTGGTTTCTGAGGAAAATGCAAAGAATACCATGGACAGCCAGAAAGACCAATGAACAAGTCCTTCAAGAAACAAATGAAGATCGTAAACTGATCAGAGATATTAGACGTAGACAGTCACAATTTTTTGGGCATGTTATGAGAAGAAATGATTTGGAGAACTTGGTGACAACTGGTAAGATCGAGGGGAACAGACCAAGGGGAAGACCTAGAAACAAGTATCTGGATGGCTTGGCCTTGTGGCATGGTCGAGACAGAAACACGGAACTGATCCACGACTCTGGTGATCGAGTGAGATGGCAGAACATGACCGCCCACGCTTACCGGCATGGCACATGATGGATGGAGTAGCGGGGCTATTTTAGGTGAATTTTGTCAGATTTAAACGACTTTTAGCCTGTTCACGTGACTCATTGTATACTAAGAGTATACATAAGAGGTTTCTCTTAAAGTTACCATGTAGAGATCAAGAAGATTTATTTATAATTTATTGCATCTTATCAGTGGCTTGAAAAGAAGAGTGATAGCAGGCGTGGTTCCCAAAAGATACCCAGGGGTCGACCAGCAGGCAGACAGACAAACGACATTGCAAAATCTTTGGTTCTCAAAAGATTAGCCTGCATCGACCAGCAAGCACCCATGGACACGACATCTCATATATTTTTAGTTCCCAAAAGAAAGCCAGGGGTCAACTATTAGACAGGCGGACAAATGACATTGCTCATATCTTTGGTTCCAGAAGATTAGCATGGATCGACCAGCAGGCACCCGGACACACGACATCTCACATATATTTAGTTCCCAAAAGATTGCCAGGGGTCGACCATCAGACAGACGGACACACGACATCTCACATACCTTTGGTTCCCAAAAGGTAGCCAGGGGTCGACCATCAGACAGACGGACACACGACATCTCACATACCTTTGGTTCCCAAAAAGTAGCCAGGGGTCGACTATCAGGCAGGCGGACAAACGACATTGCACATATCTTTGGTTCTCAAAAGATTAGCATGGATCGACCAGCAGGCACCCGGACACACGAGATCTCACATACATTTGGTTCCCAAAAGGTTGCCAGGAGTCGACCATCAGGCAGACGGACGCACGACATTGCACATACCTGTATAACTGTGCATGAAGCGCATGCGCATTTGTAAGGGGTGGAGAAACATTTTAGCGAGCGTTGATGAGAGCGATGTTCTTCAGGGGCTCCTGCTACATAATGATGACGATTATCATGTGTCTATAGAGATCTTGATCCTTGGCGTTTTGGATCAAATTTGCCTGAGGACACGTCTCCTTGACAGAGTTTCGGGCCGTCCAGGATCGTTCTCTCGGTCTGACTCTGCTCTTGTTCCAATGAACGTTACCGTTCCATGATGTTCTCCAATGCATATATTCTCATTGTATAATCAACGAATGTTGTTTGTCTTTTCCTTATAGTTGTATGTAACGTTTTACTTTCATTAGCATTTCCAGGCAATCGTAGTTAGTGATTCTGGCAGTCTAAGGTTGTTGGAAACATTCATGTTAAGAACCATATCTCCGTCGCTTTTAATCCTTTCTTAATTTGTTCTTTCACATTCCATGATTAACTACCATACAGCCAAACAATGTGCATATAACTGTGCAGAACTCCTGTCTTACACTTAATGATAGTCACGTATTGCATAAGGCACTCTTCATTGTTCTGAAATTATAGCCTTGGCTTAACCTGACCTGCTCTTAATGTCAGTTACGCATATTCCATATGTTGTTATGATTTCCTTTAGGCATGTGAATCTATCAACTTGGTTAGGAGTTGTCCTTTCTATTGTGATACCACATCTTTGTGTTTAGTTTTTCTTTGATCTAAACATTGTTTCTGTTTTCTTGATATGCATGTCAAGTCCCATTTTGCAATCGCTATTACTAAAATGTTCACATGTTGTAGATTTGTTGCGTTTTTGGGCTTGTCAGTTGAATGATAATGATAAAACGAAATTAAAGGTGTAAATTGTTATAGAAAGAATAATTATTTGTTTTGTTTTTTAAATTTAAAACTCTGTCGAAACTATAAATATATTTAGTAAACAATGTAAGGTATGCAACCCTTCAATCACGGTACAGGGCAATAAATAACTTGTGCCACTAAATGCCGCCAGACCAGTCAATGAAAATAAATCAACTTGTTGATCACAAAGACGTTCGGCAGGTTGACCACACATGACGTTTGACAGTTAACCACACAAGACGTTCGGTAGCTTGACCACACAAGACGTTTGACAGTTGACCACACACGACGTTTGACAGTTTTTCAAACAAGACGTTCTGTAGGTTGACCACACATGAAGTTTGACAGTTGACCACACACAACGTTTGACATTTGACCACAAAAGACGTTTGACTGTTGACCACACACGACGTTTGAGAGTTGACCACACAAGGCGTTTATCAGGTTGACCACACACGACGTTAGACAGATTGATCACACACGACGTTGGACAGGTTGACCAAGACACTTTCGATATGTTGACCACACACAACGTTTGACAGTTGACCACACACGACGTTTTACAGTTGATCACACACGACAGTTGAGAGTTGATCATACACGACTTTCGAGAGTTGACCAAAACGACGTTCAACACACGATGTTCGATAGGTTGACCATACACGACTGACAGTTGACCACACACGACGTTTGACAGTTGACCACATGCGACGTTTGAGAGTTGACCACACAAGACATTCAACAGGTTGACGCCACACGACGGTTGACAGGTTGACTAGACACGAAGTTCAACAGGTTGACTCCACACGACGGTTGACAGTTGCCACTCACGACTTGGTAGGTTGACTAGACACGACGTTCGACAGGCTGAATACACATGACCTTCTACAGATTGACTACACACGACGCTCGACATGTTGACTACACACGACCTTAGTCAGATTGACTACAACAACGTTCAATAATTTGACTACACACGGCGTTTAACAGGTTGACTACACACGGCGTTTAACAGGTTGACTACACACGGCGTTTAACAGATTGACTACATACGACGTTTAACAGGTTGATAACACACGACGCTCGACATCACGACCACCTACTACGATATTCGACAGATTGACTGCACACGGCGCTATACGATATGAAATAAAAACAGACAGACACGAATCAACCAGTATTCAAAGTAACCAAGAAACGGACTCAAACAGACACTGGCAGGAAATAAATCTTAAAATCCGGATAAATTGAGAGGACGCTCCAAGAGACAAGAGATTGTTGTGTCTAGAGGTTCATGGCCTGGAGATTGGAAATATGCGGACACTTAAGACCACAAGCCGGGTGCGCTTCCTGGCAACGATAGCAAATTTATTGCGCTGATTATCAGTTGTATTGAGAAAGAAATTTTTGCATGAAATCTATTCAAGCGATTTATAAACCTTTCGTCGGAATGTGTCTCTTGCTATAGGATATTATTTATTTAGGAAAGAGATGTGTTTTTCATTGGGAGCTGGGAACTTGGTGCAATGTCAGAGAATTGATGACTGCACATTTTGATTATATATATATATATGATTGATTGACATAGACAGACAGACAGACAGACAGCCAGAAAGACAGACAGACAGAAAGACAGACAGACAGACAGACAGACAGACAGACAGACAGCCAGAAAGACAGACAGACAGACAGACAGACAGACAGACAGACAGACAGACAGACAGACAGACAGACAGACAGACAGACAGACAGACAGACAGACAGACGGACGGACGGACGGACGGACGGACGGACGGACGGACGGACGGACGGACGGACGGACGGACGGACGGACAGACAGACAGACAGACAGACAGACAGACAGATAGATAGATAGATAGATAGATAGATAGATAGATAGATAGATAGATAGATAGATAGATAGATAGATAGATAGATAGATAGATAGATAGATAGATAGATAGAATCAAATCAAATCAAATCAAATCAACTTTATTTTAAAAGGGTCACAAATTGGGCACGCAGGCCCGTCGTACAATCGGCCCTTCCAATCACTCGTCTTTCATTCATCAAGAGCATTATACATTTACATAGGAAGAAAAATAAACATTGTGAAATGAATGTTGTAAACATAAACAAGGCAAATTACCATGTTATGAGGCCCATCTCCCACCTACCCATACATCACCCCACCCACACACACATACCCACCTACCCACACACACGCACACCAAGGGACACATACGTATCCCACCAACCGACCCATCCCCCTCCCGCACATCCCCCACCCACACACACTGCCTTCACATGTTCCCCCACCCAAAACACACTCGCCACCCACAAACATTCCCCCACCAACCCACACATCCCACCCCCACCCACATACACTTCCTAACCCACACATCCTCTTCCCACGCACACCTCCACCCATCCACCAGCCACATCTCCATCGACCACATATTCCCCACCCATGCACACCATCCCCCACCAACCCACACATCGCACATCCACTCACACATCCCCAAACCATACACACACATCCCCACCAACTCACATCTCCCTACCCCCCCCCCCCCCCACACACACACACAGACATCTCCCTAACCACCCATACATCCCCAATCAACTCACACACCCCACACCACCCACA
>JACEFZ010028251.1:267500-292500 GCA_014155875.1 Cepaea nemoralis
CATCTTAACAGGAAAGCAAGCAGCTGACCATTTTGCGGACTCATTCGCACAAAATAACAATATTGAAATTAGTCCAGAGAAACAACAAGAGATTCGAGAGAAATGGCAAAATACAGGACAGAAGGAAATTGTACATGAGGTTATGGAGACACCTATCACATTCAGTGAACTGGAGCTAGCCATATCAAAACTGAAAATGAGAAAATCACCAGGAGCTGATGGTATCTCCAATGAAATGATCAGGAACCTAGGAACAGAGGCCAAAGCAAAGCTGCTACAGATCTTTAATAATACATGGACCTTAGGCAGTGTTCCACAAGTCTGGAGAGAAGCAATCATGATACCCCTCCTAAAATCTGGTAAAGACAGTTCCATTGCCTCCAGCTACAGACTCATTAGCCTCACCAGTTGTCTCTGCAAAACAATGGAACGCGTCATCAATCACAGACTACAGTGGTACATTGAAAGTGAAAACATCCTTGTGCCACAACAGACTGCCTTTAGGCAGTGCTACTCTACGGAAGATCAGACAACCTACCTCTCTCAAGAAGTTGAGGATGCATTCCAAGAGAAGAAGCTGGTACTTGCGGCTTGGATAGATCTGAAGAAAGCCTTTGACAAAGTCTGGAAAGATGGTCTGATGAAGAAACTGAGAAACTGTAAAGTCAATGGAAGAATGTACAAATGGGTTAAAGCATACTTGCACAACAGAAGAGCCCGAGTACAGATAGACGGTCTCAAGAGCAAGAAAGTACTACTGCGACACGGTGTTCCCCAGGGCGGAGTCCTGTCCCCAACACTTTTTCTAATCTTCATCAATGATCTTGTTGCTAATCTACCCGATGTAATTAAAGCGGCAATGTACGATGATGACCTGGTTTTGTGGAGCGCAAATGAACATGCATCAGTGGCCACCATATTGCTACAGAGAGCTGTAGATACATTTGTTGCATGGGCGAATAGATGGTGTATGAGCATAAACACTGACAAGTGCAGCACCACTCTATTTACCCTTTCTCCGAAACAAAAGGCAGGGAGCATTCAGATAAATGGAACACCCCTAAGAGAAGACAAGGAACCAACATACCTTGAAGTAACATTCGACGACAGGCGGACATAGAGAAAACACATCAAAAAAGCAGTAGCAAAAGCCAGAAGGAAAATTGCCATCCTGAGAAAGCTAACTGGAACCACTTGGGGAGCCAGTGGGAAAATACTTAGCAAAGTTTATCAACAGAGCATACGACCACACTTGGAATACGGGTCAACTGCGTTGTGTTCAGCATCCAAAACTACATTGCAGGAGCTGGACAAGGTGCAAAATCAAGCTCTTAGAGTCATCACAGGAGGGATGAGATCAACCCCTATAGTAGCAATGGAGAAAATGGGGAGGACACAAGCTTTGAGAGAACGCAGAGATACAAAAACACTCATACAAGCAGAAAAGTTTCTCAGGTTGCCAGGCCACCCTATGAAGAACCGATTTAAATATTTAGCTACGGGGCGGTTGAAAAGAAGTAGTTTCATCCACCAGGCCAAACAACTCTGCAGAGAAACCATCGATCTTCCCACAGTTGGTATCCCCCTGACAACCATTCCAGAGCGAACCCCGTGGAAAGATGAACATAGAATATCGCTACAAATCCAGTCAAAAGTGAGAGCAATATGTGACAAGGAAGAACAGAACAGTGTACAGCGCAGAACAGCCACTCTCAGCTTCCTTGATGATGAATACCCACAGGACCTATGGATCCGAGTTTACACAGATGGGTCAGCACAAAATGCTGTTCGAAATGGAGGAGCGGGAGTGTACATAGAATACCCAAATAATACTAGAGACACGGCCAGAATTCCAAAAGGAAAGTACTGCCATAACTATGATGCTGAAATTGAGGCAATCAAGATAGCCACAGAGAAATTACAAAATACCAGCCATGGTACACAACCTGTGGTGATATTGACAGATGCAAAATCCGTAATAGAGGCGCTCCTGTCTGGGAAATTGCCAGTTCTGAGGACACTACTTTCTGAACTTAGCAGTCAGCGTAAGATCACCATACAGTGGATACCATCCCACTGTGGAGTCCCCGGAAACGACAGAGCTGATCGATTGGCTAAGGAAGGAGCAAAAGAAGAACAACCTGATGTGCCTATTACATACCACCAAAAGAAAAGAATGATCAAATCAGTCAGAAGGCCACCAAACCTTACTCAAGACGACTACCACGTTATGGACAGACCAGAACAGGTCATTCTTCTGCGCCTCAGAACAGGACACAATAGATTACGCAACCACTTGTATACAAAATTCAAGATTGGTGACTCAGCCATGTGCACATGTGGTTTAGCGTTGCAGACAGCAGAGCACATACTCCAGGATTGCCCAAACTACAACATATCCAGGCGAACCTTCTGGCCTAGAGAGACAACAGTGGAAGATAAACTCTATGGACCGCTGAATGAACTAAAAAAGACTGTTGGATTCATACAAGAGACAACATTGCAGTTATAGGCTTATTTCAGGCGAACGAAAGAAGAATAATAATAAATAATGATACAATCTTTAGGGCATTTTCAAAGTTTTCATAAAAATAATGCATAATGCATAACATTGTAACTCATCTTTTTATGCTTAAAGATCTACAGTCATGCAGGTGATTAGAAACGGTTTTCATTAGAAATAATGGATGGTGTGTGGAAGGACATTCTTTTAAGTTACTTTATTTTGTTGCATGAATTTAATGAGACGCTACTCGCCAGGAGCTGGGCGAAGCCACGCCGGGTCAGATAGAGAGACAGACCCACCTTTTCACTGCAGTTATCTACAGGCATATGCGTTATAATCCTCCTCCTCCTCTCCCCTCCTCCTCCTATCCTCTTCCTCTTCCTCTCCCCCTCTCCATCCTCCTCCTCCCTCTTTCTCCTCCTCCTCCCTCCTCCTCCCTCTTCCTCCTCCTTACTCCTCCTCCTTACTCCTCCTCCTTCCTCCTCCTCCTTCCTCCTCCTCCTCCCTCTTCCTCCTCCTACCTCCTCGCCCTCCTCCCTCCTCCTAATCACTCCTCTTCCTTCCTCCTCCCATCTCCTCCTCTCTCCTCCTACTCCCTCCTCCTACGTCCTCCTCCTCATCCCTCCTACTCCCTCCTCCTCCTTCTCCTCCCCTTTTCTCCCTCCTCCTCCTACCTCCTCCTCCCCTTACTCCTCCCTCCTCCTCCCTCTCCTCCTCCCTCCTCCTCGATCTACCTCCTCTCTCCTCCTCCCTCCTCATCCCTCCTCCTCCCTTCTCCTCCTCCCTCTACCTCCTCTCTCCTCCTCCCTCCTCCTCCCTCTACCTCCTCCCTCCTCCTCCTCCCTCCTCCTCCTCCCTCCACATCCCTCCTCCTCCCTCTTCCTCTTCCTCCCTCCTCATCCTCCCTCCTCCCACTCCCCTCCTTCTCCTCCCTCCTCCTCCCTCCGCCTACTCCCTCCTCCTCCTCTCTCCTCCTCCCTCCTTCTCCTTCATCTCCCTCCTTCTAACTCTCCTCCTCCCTCCTCCTCCTCCTCCCCCTCCTCCTCCTGCGTTCTTCTCCTCATTCATCCTCCCTCTTCCTTCTCCTTCCTCCTCCCTCTTCCTCCTCCCTCTTCCTCCTCCTCCCTCCTCCTCCCCCTCCTCCTTGCTCTCCTCCTCCCTCCTCCTCCTCCTAATCACTCATCCTCCCTCCTCCTCCCTACTCCTCCCTTCTCCTCCTCTCTTCTTCCTCCTCCTCCCTCCTCCATCCTTCCCCCCTCATCCTCTCTCCTCCTCCGTCCTCTTCCTCCCTCCTCCTCCCTCCTCCTCCTCCCTTCTCCCTCTCCTCCTCCTCCCTTATCCCTCCTCCTCCCTCCTCCTCTTCTCTCCTCCTCCTTTCTCCTCCTCCTCCTCCCTCTACCTCCTCCCTCCTCCTCCCTCCTCCTCCCTCCTCCTACCTCCTCCTCCTCCCTCCTCCTCCTCTTAATCCCTCCTCCTCCCTCCTATTCCTCCCTACTCCTACTCCTCCCTCCTCTTCCCTCCTCCTCTCTCTGCCTATCTCATCCTTCCTCCTCCCTCCTCCTCCCTCCTCCACCTCCCTCTTCCTCCTCCCAGCTCCTACTCCTCCTTTTTCTTCTTCTTCTGCTGCTGCTGCCGCCGCTCCATTTACCCAAGTTAATTGTTGGGGAAGATGTAAAGACCTTTCAAGTGCTCTTTCTAATGCTCTTTGTAAGTTGGTCTTCGTTTATCTAGGTTGTTCTAACTGCAACCAATAAATGATTAGACAGACAGACAGACAGACAGACAGACAGACAGACAGACAGCCAGACAGACAGACAGACAAACAGACAGACAGACAGACAGACAGACAGTCGGGAACGAGAACTTATATGACTACTTATATGAATTTAATGAGATGCTCCCCCATCAGGGGCTGGGCGAAGCCGGGCCGGGTCAGGCAGACAGACAGACAGACAGACAGACAGATAGTCGGGAACGGGAACGGGAGCTTATATGACTACTTATATGAATTAAATGTGATGCTCCACACCAGGAACTGGGCAATGCCGGCCGGGTCAGACAGACAGACAGACAGACAGACAGACAGACAGACAGACAGACAGACAGACAGACAGACAGACAGACAGACAGACAGACAGACAGACAGACAGACAGACAGACAGACAGACAGACAGACAGTCGGTAACGGGAACGAGAACTTATATGACTACATATATGAATTAAATGAGATGCTCCCCACCAGGGACTGGGCGAAGCCGGGCCGGGTCAGCTAGTCTTATATATACAAGGCAATCTCCGTCTGTATGTCCTTTATGCGTTCGCGAACGGTCCATCCGATTGAGATGAAATTTTCTACACGTCTTCCGCTCATTCCTGCGCTGCCAACTGTGATATTTTATTAGTGTAAAATCGGCTGCTTACTTAATATTATTTAATTTTTCATTTTTCATAATAATTTCTATATAGCAAGGGGACTTAACTCTAGAAAAGTTATTTCAAGGGGCATAACTTTTAATAACTTTTCTGTATATCTTATAGTCATATTGTTGCATCGTTTTCAAAGATTTAGAAACTCTTTGTCTATAGTTATGTACAGGCATATGAGTTATAATAAATAATGATTCAATCTTTAAGGCATTTTCAAAGTTTTCATAAAAATAATGCATAATGCATAACATTGTAACTCATCTTTTTATGCTTAAGAAGTCATCTACTGTCATGTAGGTGATCAGAAACAGTTTTCATTAAAAATAATGGATGGTGTGTGGAAGGACATTCTTTTAAGTTACTTTTTTTTTTTTTTTGTATGAATTTACTAAGACGCTACCCGCCAGGAGCTGGGCAAAGCTACGCCGGGTCAGATAGATAGACAGACCCACTTTTCACTGCAGTTATCTACAGGCATATGCGTTATAATCCTCCTCCTCCTCCTCCTCTTCCTCCTGCTACCCTCTTCTTCTTCCCCTCCTCCCTCTCCTTCCTCCATCCTCCTCCTCCCTCTCCCTCCTCCATCCTCCTCCTCCCTCTTCCTCCTCCTTCCTTCTCCTTCCTCCTCCCTCTTCCTCCTCCTACCTCCTCGCCCTCCTCCCTCCTCCTAATCACTCCTCTTCCTTCCTCCTCCCTTCTCCTCCTACTCCCTCCTCCTACGTCCTCCCTCTCATCCCTCCTCCTTCTTCCTCCTCCTCCTATTCCTCCCTCCTCCTCATCCCTCCTCCTCCCTCCTCATCCTCTCTCCTCCTCCCTCCTCCTCCCTCCTCCTCCCTCCACATCCCTCCTCCTCCTCCCTCTTCATCCTCCTCCCTCTTTCTCCTCCTCCTCCTCCTCCTTCTCCCTCCGCCTCCTCCCTCCTCCTCCTCCCTCCTCCTCCATCTCCCTCTCCTCCTCTCTCCTCCTCCTCCCCCTCCTCCTCCTTCGTTCTTCTCCTCCCTCCTCCTTTTTCCTCCTCCCTCCTCCTCCCCTCCTCCTCCTCCCTCCTCCTCCCTCCTCCTCCTTCTCCTACCTCCTCCTCCTCCCTCCTCTCTCCTCCTCCTAATCCCTCCTCCTCCCTTCTATTCCCCCCTACTCCTCCTCCTCCTTCCTTCTCCCTCCTCTTCCCTCCTCCTATTCTCTCCGCCTATCTCTTCCTCCCTCCTCCTCCTCCCTCCTCCACCTCCCTCCTCCTCCTCCCACCTCCTACTCCTCCTTTTTCTTCTTCTGCTGCTGCTGCTGCCGCCACTCCATTTACCCAAGTTAATTGTTGGGGAAGATGTAAAGATCTTTCAAGTGCTCTTTCTAATGCTTTTTGTAAGTTGGTCTTCGTTTATCTAAGGTTGTTCTAACTGCAACCAATAAATAGTTAGACAGACAGGCAGACAGACAGACAGACAGAGAGGGACAGACAGACAGACAGACAGACAGACAGACAGACAATCAGACAGACAGACAGACAGACAGACAATGACAGACAGACAGACAATGACAGACAGACAGACAGACAGACAGACAGACAGACAGACAGACAGACAGACAGTCGGGAACGGGAACGGGAGCTTATATGACTACTTATATGAATTAAATGAGATGCTCCACACCAGGAAATGGGCGATGCCGGGCCGGGTCAGACAGACAGACAGACAGACAGACAGACAGACAGACAGACAGACAGACAGATAGTCGGTAACGGGAACGAGAACTTATATGACTACTTATATGAATTAAATGAGATGCTCCCCACCAGTGACTGGGCGAAGCCGGGCCGTGTCAGCTAGTGTAGATATAATTGTTGCATCCGCCAAGGTTGCCTGTTAAAATAAAATAATTTAGAACGTTTCTTTTGTCGCTGTTATAGTAAACAACATGTTCCTTTACTTTTGTTGTACGCATTTCACTTGGCCAATTTCTCTCTCTCTCTCTCTCTCTCTCTCTCTCTCTCTCTCTCTCTCTCTCTCTCTCTCTCTCTCTCTCTCTCTCTCTCTCTCTCTCTCTCTCAATTTATCTCTCTTCTGCGTACGCTCGGTTTATATATATATATATATATATATATATATATATGTATATATATATATATATATATATATATATATATATATATATATATATATATATATATATATATATATATATATATATATATATATATATTCGCATATTCTTTAAAGAACATTGCAGCCAACACCAGCATTTTTCAGCTGCCGTTGATGTCTTGGCAAGGTGTACGGTTTTACGTTCAGTAGTTTGCCATTGCTTTCTGAACGACCGGCGCAAATACCCTCCGTAAGTAGCCAACGCGACACGATCCGTTGCTGACTCTCGCGCAGCTATGTTTCGTAAAAGAGTATACGAGATTACGAACAAAGTCCCTAATCTCGCCCCCCCCCCCCCCATATATATGATATATATATATCATCATCATCATCAAGTGCCATGCCGGCTGGCGTAGGCGTTCATGGCTCTCCATAGATATCAGTCTTTGGTTTTCTGCATCAACTCTGCTGCTGATATTCCTCCATGCCACCGTCTCAATCCATCCAGCATCATTTCTCTTGGTCTGCCTCTGCCTCTCTTCCCCTCGATCTTTCCAGTTGTTACGATGTTCTCCAATGCCTCTCTTCTCATCACGTGACCGAAGAAAGATGTTTGTCTCTTTCTTATTGTTGAATGTAATGTTCTAGTTTCATTAGCCTGTTTCAGGCAGTCGTCGTTAATTACTCTTACAGTCCAAGGAATTCGCACCATTCGCCTCAGGAACCACATCTCTGGTGCTTCTAATTTCTTCTTAATTTGTTCATTTACATTCCAAGATTCACTGCCATACAGCAAAACTGGTTCTACATAGCATTTCAGCACTCTCTTTCTTACATTCAGTGATAGTGACTTATTGCATAAGATACTCTTCATTTTCTGAAATGCGGCGGCTTTTGCCTGCCCTATTCTGCTCCTAATCTTTGTTGTACATCTTCCATCTGAAGTTATAAATGCCCCTAGGTATCTAAAATTATCCACTTGGTTAAGGATTTTCCCTTCTATTTCTATGTCACATTTTGATGTCACCATTTTCTTTGTTATTACCATTGTTACTGTTTTCTTGATATTCAAGGAGAGTCTTTTCCTTGCACTCTCTGTTACTACAACGTCTAATAATTGTTGTAGGTCTGTTGAATTATCCGCCACCAATACTGTGTCATCTGCATAGCGTATATTATTTATATTATAACCTCCAACTAGTATTCCTGGCATCTCTTTGATCTCTCTAATTATTACTTCGCTATACAGGGAGAAAAGATCTGGTGACAAGACACACCCTTGTCGTACTCCTAGCTTTATCTGTTCGTAACTACCCTCTTTATTTCCCATTTTAATTGCTGCTACTTGGTTCCAGTAAACATTCTTTATTATTCTTAAATCTTTTCCATCAATGTTGATATCTTCCAACATTTTAATCAGTTCATCATGTTTTACTTTATCAAATGCCTTAGTATAATCTATGAAGCACAAATATATGTCTCTCTGTTTCTCTATTGACCTTCCTATTAGTGTCCGTAATGTATAAATTGCATTGTTTGTGCCCTTTCCTTCCACAAATCCATAATGTTCTTCACTAATTTCCATTTTTATTTTATTTTTGGTTCTTCTCATTATGATTCTGAGTAGAAGCTTAGTGATATGGTTTATAAGGTTAATTGTACGAAAATATTCACAATCAATTGCTCCTGGTTTTTTTGGTACAGCTATAAATGCAGATTTCAGCATATCACTGGGTAAATATCCACTGCTGTAAATATCATTCAACATTTTGGTTAATATATATACTCCAAATTCTCCCAATACTTCTAATTCTTCTATTGTGATTTCATCTGGCCCAGCTGTTTTTTCTTTCTTCATACTTTTCATAGAGTCAGCGACTTCTTCTTTCAGAATAGGTGGACCTTCTAAGTTACTATCTTCTGTTAATTCTTCCCTTTCTCCATCATATAATTCTCTTATATACTCATTCCACCTCTTCATTATAGCACCTTCCTCTAATAATATATTTCCTGTTTTTGATTTCAAACACCCTGTATTTATTCTTATTTTTCTTCCTGTAAGCTCACTGATTTGTCTGTGCATATTTTTTGTATCTTTAATGAAATTTGATTCAATTTTTTTGCATTGCTCGTTTAACCAACTTTCTTTAGCCTTCCCACATTTATCTTTTATTTCTTTATTTATCTTAGCGTATTCTTGTTTGTCATTTTTACTCTGTTTTCTTTTTTCCATCAGTTTTAAGATTTCTTCATTCATCCATTTTTTCGTAGCTATTTTGCCTCTCTCCGGTAATACTTCTTTGCTAGTTTGATGAATGGAGTCCCTTAACATTTCCCATTGTTTATTTATACTCTGTATTTTAGCTATTGCATTGTACCTATTTTTCACAGTCACTCTGTATTTTTCTTGCATTTCTTTATCTATTTTCAGAACCTCTTTATTAAGTCTCATGGTCTTAACCATTTGTTTCTCTCTCTTTAATCGTACTTTTATTTGTCCACATAGTGGTACAGGATCACAATTACAGTCAGCACCAGGCATTGTCTTTACATTAATTAAAGCATTTCTAAATCTTTTATTAATTAGTATGTAGTCAATTTGGTTGCGTATTTTCTATCAGGGCTTTTCCATGTGTACAGTTGTCTTTTATGGTGTTTAAACCATGTTTTTCCATTATCATATCATTGATATTTGCCCATTCTATTAGCTTTTCCCCTCTTTCATTTATTATACCTAAACCATAATTCCCCACTACATCCTCCATTTTTCCCTTTCCTACTTTTGCATTAAAATCACCAAGTATTATTTTTATTTCTTGTGATCCAATTTGAGCCATCACCATTTCTATTTCGTCGTAAAAGTGTTGGATTTCTTCATCACTACTGCTTGTTGTTGGTGCATATACTTGTATAATATTTATATCTATTGGTTTGCCTTTGATTTTGACCATAATAACTCTGTCTGAAATACACCAGTATCCATTAATTGACTTGGCTGTTTTTTCGTCTAATATTATTCCTACACCTTTTTCATGTGTATCCCCTCCAGAATAAATTATTGTGTGATTGTCAGCTATAAATTTGCCCGATCCCTTCCATCTCATCTCACTAACACCTAGTATATTCATTTTCATGCTATCCATCTCTCTTAGAACATTGGTCAACTTTCCTAGCTCATTTAATGTCCTAACATTCCATGTTCCTACACTAAATTTATTTATTTTATTTATGATTTTGCCATCAGTAGCTGGATGACGGTCTGGTGTCACCTGTGAGTCATGACTGTCCCTACCGGACAAGGATGTCCTGAGACAGCCATTAACGTCGTTCACTAACTCTGATATATGTTTTGCCATGAAGTCTTGGGCAGATAATGTGGTGGTTTCCCCTTGTCTCCACATCCACATGGTGGTCTTTTTACTTCTGCCTTTGACAGCCATTTCCGACTGTAAGGACAAGTGAGTGCCCTCCTCTGCTCAGCTGCAGAGTTGTCCACTTATTCCGGTGGATACTCGGTCCCCAGAGCTGTGTTAGCCACACAGTGGTGTGTTTCCATCCTCTACCACGGGGAGGTGCAGTTGGGATTTTCCCTTCCTAAAGTTATGGTCTATGACCAAAACTATTCATTGGCGCCTTGTCGTCTTTGCAGACGATAGTTTGTTACATTGTGCCTTCAAAAAAAAAGCACATTAACTACATCCCATGGCGGTAGCGAATGTGACTGATCAGACCAATTTGCGCTGTAAATGTTCGTCCACAATGAATGCATGTGAAAACAATGTCATTTTCACCATCTCGCACCATCTTAAGTCTCACGCGCTCAGTGTGGGACATATCTGCAATCATTTGCTCCTTTGTCTTTATTCCATTTCTAATATGTGCCCTCCATGCAACACTTTCGGCGGCGACTTGCTCACAATGTGCATTTGCAATATCTTTATCAGTCATGTCCCGCTTACACACATCTTTGTATTATATAGAGGCCGACCCCGAGATCTCTTACTCATCTGTAATTCACCGAAAAATGATGTCCTTTGGTATTCTACCATCATCCATCCTCCTAACGTGTCTTATATATCTAAGTCTACGAAGACTGAGCATGGAACAAACCATCACACAACCTGATCTGTCCAATACTTCACAATGTGTTGTTGTTACTTATCTCAAATAACGCACCACTTTACATTTTAGTTTTTCCCCAGTCACAAGGGAAATTCCAGAAAGTATGCAGCAGAAAGGAATACGGTCCGTTGACAGGTTCACAAATGACTGGAGCATATCTAGTGTACACCATAAAGAAGAGCTGTTACAACTTGGGAGCAGAGCAATAGACTTGCTGTCATTGCTAGAAAGTGCGGCCAGCTAATGTGTCCACTTTCCAATCTTAATGCAATGAACTTCAGCTTCAGACATCTCGTTTCTGTTGAATTGAATTCTTCGAGTCCCTAGAGTTTATGATTTGTACCCTTAAAGTTTCATTTTGAGTTCCTTTCTTTCTTAATGTATATAATGATTGCTCTTTGTTATTGTTTTCCTTGCGTTCTGAAAATATCGTCTATTTGTTTTTATTACACATCGACTATTTCACCCTTTAGTTTTCATTGCGTACTGTGCCTTGCCGTTTATTTATTTGCATTGCGTATTGACAGATATAAATTATGGACCATCCTTGAAGACTACGGGATACAAGGACAATTACTAGAAAACACCATAGCCATGTACCACTCGAGCAAAAGTGCAGTAAGAACACAGGTATGTTCAATGTCAATACAGTAATGAGATAGAGACGTGTGCTCTCTCCTCTGCTGTTTAATATCTACATAGATAGAATATCCAAAGAAGCAAGCCTTGACAGAACAGATTCATAAAATTGTGAACATTTTACTTCAGATGAAACAACAGATGCACAAGCAATAAATGAACTTCTATTTGCAGACGATCAGTGCGTGTTTTAAAGCGACGAGGACAGACTGTAAAATCATATTAATAATCTGAGCTCAACATGCAGAAGATACAATATGAGTATAAATATAGCCAAAACCGAAGTAATGCAAGTTAGCAGATCTCCTGGTCCACTAAGTATACAGATAAATGGCACATCTCTGAAACAAGATAAAGAATTTAAATATCTTAGAAGTATGATCACATAGCTTTTGATAAAGTGAGACATGTCGACATGATAAGGATGCTTGAAGATCTAAAATTGATGGACAAGACCTTAGACTTGTAAAAAACATATATTGGAAACAACAAGCTGCCATCAGAATTGATAACGATGAAGGTCAATACCAGCCTATTAAAAGATGTGTGAGACAGGGAAGTCTAATGTCTCCAGGTCTTTTTTCACTGTACAGTGAAAATATTTTCAGAAATATAGAAGATATGGAAGGAATCAACATTGGGGGACGATACATCAATAACATTAGATATGCAGATGATACAGTCTTGATTGCAGACAATGAATTGGACCAGCAACATTTAGTAGATGCGGTTATTGCACATAGTGAACAACTAGGGTTAAAACTGAATAGTAAGGAGACACAGATTATGGTCGTCACTGGGAAAAAGGAAATACCACAATGTGATATACGAGTAAATGGGTATATTCTTAAGCAAGTAAATCGATACAGTTATCTCTGAACAGTCATAACATCTGATGGGAGATGCCTTGAAGAGATTAGAACAAGAATTGCCATTGCGAAGGTAGCCTTTTGCAAGATGAAAAACAAACTGACCAATAAAATGATATCAATTGAAACGAGAAACAGTGTGTTGAAGTGCTACATAGAACCTGTACTTTTGTTTGGATGTGAAGCGTGGACAATGAGCAGTCAAGTTGAAAACCATCTGATTGCTGTGGAATTGTGGTTTCTAAGGAAAATGCAAAGAATACCATGGAAAGACAGAAAGAAAAACCAATGAACAAGTCCTTCATGAAACAGATGAAGTTATCGACTAGACAGTCAAAATTTGTTGGGCATGTTATGAAAAGAAATGACTTGGAGAACTTGTGACAACTGGCAAGATAGAAGGGAAGAGACCAAGGGGAAGACCTAGAAGTAAATACCTGGGTGGCTTTGCCACGTGGCATGGTCGAGACAGGAACACGGAGCTGATCCATGACTCTGGTGATTGAGTGAGATGGCAGAACATAACCGCCCACGCTTATCGGTATGGCACATAATTGATGGATGGATTGAGGATCACATAAGATCGCAGATTGAATAGAGACATCGAAATCAGATATAAAAAAGCAAGTGCACTTACATATCAACTATCACCTATAATAAAACGTCCAAACATCCGCAAAACGACAGATAATAAACCGCATATTCACACCAGACCTATGCTTTCAATCTCGAACCTTGGACATTATCCAAATCACACTTAGCAAAATCAACACCTGTGATATGAGATGCCTGGGGAGAGCTGCCAACTTAACAACCCAAAACCGAATAAGAAATGTTGTTATCAGACAGACAGTGAGATCAACACCCTGTGCCACATTGATCATAGAAAGACATAAAATCAAATAGTTTGGCCATCTCGTTAGAATGCAACACTGTGAAGTGTTTAGATGAAAATCTAAAAGATACACACCACCAACGAAGGGTGATAGATCAAGTATGGTGATTTAAATAGTGTGGTTTCACCACTGTAAGATGGTGCAGAAATATATGACTCTGGAGATCTAGGGGAATCCCGATGCCATGTACCGATATGAGGCAGACAGCGGTACACTGGTGTACAAAGAGTAGGTTTACCGTAAGAAGAGTAATTGTCATAGTGAGAGCAGTTCACGCGATCACTATGAACTAACACGCACGAATAAGTCAAGGAAAGTCAGTGCGGAACACATGATGATGTTGAATGACAAATGGAACTACTCAAAGAAGTTTCGTATCACGTGACAAGGGTAGGGCATTCCACGGGAAAGCGAAATAGCGGGACAGAGTTAGTCCGCCCAGGGTCGCGGTTGAAGAACGACGTGGAATGGAGTTGAAGTCAAGACAGATTATTCGACATTACTTCAGTATTGTAATGATGCTTCAGCCAGAAGCGAAAGTGTTCCAGATAGTTGTGCGCAGGGTGACCAGATTGGCTTTTTTGAAGCCAAATTTGACAAATTTGGCTTTTTTTAAAAGGTTTGGCGTCAGAAAATCAGTTTGGCTTGTTGGCTTTTTCTTGGCTTTTAAAAAAATTTAATGGTATATATGCCTATTTTTGAATTTTTCAAGTTAATTGTTGTCTTGTGTTACTATTTTTAAGCAAAAACACATGCAAAACGATAAGCTTATCTGGCCATGTTCTATGCGCACTGACGCACTGCGCAGCTTACTGTTTAGTTAAGTTTTCAAATTAATTATACCTTCATCGCAATCGCAAGTCGCAAGTATTTCTTATTAAATATTATTGACTGAGCCTATTATCATGCCAAAGTGGAAACCATCTTATGATACTAATCGGAAATATAATGATCAATGGGAAAAGACATTTGTGTGGCTCAAGAAATCCACTGACGGTTCTGAACAGGCATATTGCAAACTGTGCCATTGTAATATTGTTCCAAGATTTTCAAATCTCGCAAATCATGCAACAACAGAAAAACACAAGCGGAGCGCGCCATCTTCTTCACAAAAAACACTTTCAGTGGTGACAATAAGCAAGAAAATTGATGACAAAGTTAAATTAGCTGAAAATTAGATTTGTACCTTCATCCAAAATGTTGAATGATTTCAAAGCTGGAATAGTATATTCTAATGAATCATGTACTGAATTTCAACAATGAAGAGGAATACTTATTTGAAGAAGAGGTCTTCATGTGATATAAGTATATTTTTAATATATCTTTTTACTAGGCAATGTTTGGCTTTATTTTGGCTTTTTTATTTCGTGGCTTGGCTTCTTTTGATCACGGCGATCTGGTCACCCTGGTTGTGCGGCTGATTGAATTGCCATTCGAAGCCTTTTACAGTGCGCCGAGTTGACGGCATTTCAGCAATGCCCCAAGCCAGACGCCAAGGGCAGTTGACAGTAAGTGTGACCTTAGCTTAGTCAGCGATTGTGTTAGAACTGTGCAAAGGAGACGAGTGTCTCGCGTCTAAGTTATGAACAGTGATTATGCACGGCATATATTTATCACATGCTATCCCTCACCATTCGGGAATGTTTGAAGTTATTTGCTGTGATAATCGTCAACAATAAATATTGTAGAATGTCAAGGACATCAGGTTGTTCAGTGTTTATGTGCTATGAATGTTCCTGCGCAAGTCTGTCATTGAGGCTGAACAAACGAGCCAGTAATCAGCTCCATGGCAGAAGTGGGTGGCTCTAGTATCAAAAGCAGGAGCACACGAAAGCAAGGTCACCTTTAAATCAAATACAGCAACCACCAGTTGCATGATAAACAAGGTCACCTTGGCGCCATTGGCAATTTCAAAGCAATTCATCAACTATCAGGTACATGATAAACAAGGTCACCTTGGGCACCATTTGCAATTTTCAAATCAATTCATCAACAACCAATTAGATGATAAACAAGGTCACCTTGGGCGCCATTTGCAATTTTCAAATCAAGTCATCAACAATCATTTGCAATTTTCAAATTAATTCATCAACAACTATTTGCATGATGAACATTTGCGCCACGGCACTGAATTCAGCAATATTAATTAAAGTGCAACTATCGACAATGTTTACCCACGTTTGGTGTGTGAACGTCAAGTTGTACTAGTTAATAGGCAGTCATCGACCACATTAATACAGTGTGGACTGATCGGTGCACAGAAAATGTTAACTGCCTAAAGACTTTCAATAGCTGCAAGAAATACCAGCCAGAAAATAGTGTCCACAAATACGAAGACGGCACATCATCAAGTAGCCAAATTACAGAGACATAACCCCATCAACAGTCATAGGTCACCACATGAACATAATAGATCAAAACGGCGACGATGTCCTAACTTTGACTGTTAATTCATCATTATAGGCATATAAGTAGTATGCAATGCGGGAATCTGGACGATTTTGTGGAGCACCAGAAATATTAACAATATACCTCAAAACGGCGACGATGTCCACAAGTTGATGGTTAAAGACAGTAGTATTGTCACAGCAGTAGTATACCAAGCTGTTTTCCACTTAAGGTGAAGATCCGAATTGTTTCCAAAAAGGTTGTCATAATTTAAAGTTTTGGTCTACAAACAACACCCAACTACTTGTACAACTTAGAGAAAGATACCGGATCATTGGAAAGCCTCAGCACAACACCACAACAGCGAATCAGCAGGGGATCAAGCTTTTCGCCATTCAAGTTTGAATATCCGAATTGTCCTAATTCCAAGCATTGGTCTACAATCAACACCCAACTACCTGGACAGCCTGGAGAAAGACACCGGACCATTGGAGGGCCTCAACACAGCAGCACAGCAGTGAATCAGGCGAGTTAAATTGTCTGACTGTGTTTGTTTCATTTTGTGCGGTTGTTTAGAGTGAATATTAGGATACTTTCTCCATATATATTTTTGACGTTGTCTTCATGGTAGAGTCTGAGCTACACACAGCCAGATTAATGGTGATGAATTATTGAGCAATTTGACAGCTCATGAATATCTGTCGGTGTTGTGGAACAATATCTACGTGTTATAATCATATATTTTCCATGTTCCTTTTATATGTAAACTAACATGTTGTAGGCGTTCTAGTTATAGTATACATCTTATAGGAGCTATCATTTATATTGTCTTGTGTAATATTGTGGACATTGTGACAGCAGTATACCTCCACTCGAATAATATCTTGAGACAAGGAATACTTCTTGTCCTAAATATCACTTGAGAATATCACAAGAACAACTTCTGGATATTTATTCCATCATTCAGTAGATACACAGAAATAACATATTGTGTATACTAGTGACACCTTGCGTTACTGATATTCTGGTTAATTAGATTAAAAACACCAGAAGTAAACATGTCTTCACTACAAGACTTCATAGCTATGGGAGAGAAATGTGGCATGTCAGGGCCTGATCTAGCAGCAAGGGCCAAACAATAATTAAGCGCATTTCAAGCACAACAACGTGAAGACAGATCAGCAGCAAAAGAAGCGAGAGAGGCACAAGCAGCTCTAGATAAAGAAAAGACTGAGGCCCAAGCAACTCTAGAGAAGAAAAACAGAGAAGCAGTAGGGAGACAAAATGAAAAAAGAACTGGCGGTAGAAAAAGACAAACTAGCCTTAGAAAAAGATAGATTTACCTTTGATAGAGACAAACTGGCAACCGAGATATTAATCAAAGAGAAAGAAATTGAAGGCAACTTAAAGATAAAAACGCTTGAGAAAGATAAAGACGCGGAGATAGCCCAAGCAAAAATAACAGCACAATCTTTAGACCCCATTAAACGGTACACTGGACTCATCAAATACTTTACACAAGGCGATTCAATATCAGCCTGGGTAACCAACTCCGAAGTGCTAATGAACCATTATAAGGTCCCATCTGAAGACTGGGCCATACTCTTCCACAGGCATTTGGCCCTCGAGCCCTTGAAGGTCGTAGAGGTCATACCTGAGAACCTCCGCACCAACTATACATATGTTAGGAATCGGGTCTTAGCACATTTTTCGCTCGATCAAGCAGGGTTACGAATAAAATTTAAAACATTAGCACCGAAGGCAAACCAAACCTTCCTAGACTACGTGGCAGAAACAACATCACTCTTTGACAAATGGCTCAAGTCAGCCGATATAGGCTCAGACTTTAATAAGCTACGCGACCTCATGTTGAGGGACAAGTTGATTTCCTCTGTACCAGAAGAGATGTCAACATTTCTGGTTGAGAACAAGTGTACGACTGTGCCAGAAATGGAGTCCAAAGGCGAGGCATTTTATAATGCCCATAGGGATATTTTCGCAGAAGGGGCGCAGCCTGATTTACCTATAGGGGCGGCTGCCAGGTTGTCCAACCAAAGGTATAACGCAAGACCGAACAAATTTCAACAATATGGTCAGCAATATCGAGGAAGACGACCATACTACATGAAGGAGAACACGCAAAGACAGCCAGAGAGAGTCAAAAAAAAAAGGTTACCTGATGCAATGTCCTCATTGCAAGCTACAACACGGTTCCCTTGAAATGTGCGACAAAAATCCCTGACTATGATACTTATGTTAGGAACTTGACATCACAAAAAGTCAGCAAGTACATGACATACAAGAATAATGTTAAATGTTATGTCTGCAATAGTTATGGACATGTAAGTATAGACTGTAGGATTAGAAAGACGTGGAAAGAAGCACACGCAGCATTCTTGTTCACCAGCAGTTCAACTGATGCATGTGAAGAGACAAACGCAGGTAACATAGAGACTGAGAGCAACGACAGTGATGACGAGACTTGTTATAATGCGTACATACACGAAGCTAATACAGCTTACACCAAGGACAGGAATCTGGACGTACGACTAGCACTAGTCAACGGACTACCAGCCACAATGATAAGAAACACAGGCACTTCAATTATTGGGGTGGATCAGAAGTTAGTTAAAGACAAAGATTATACCAACAATAAGATCACATGTAGGACATGTGGTGGGGCCTTAGAAGAATATAAGGTGGCATGGACAGACATCAACTGCCCTTATTACCAGGGACGGGTGACAGCTGCAGTGTTACCACACCCAAACAACTGACTTAATAGTAGGTAACATCCCAAACATAAAAGAATGCACCAACCAAGACATTGACAAATGGGAAAAACAATTCAATAATTTAGAGCATGCGACGCGCGCAACTTTAGTTTTCCCAATAAAAGACAAAAGACATCAAAGAAAGGAACGGGGAGTCAAAGAACCATTTAGAAAATTTTAGTAACGACCAAAGGTAGATTTAACTGCTAACAAACAACCTACTATCTACATACGTCAATAGCAGTTCAACAGAATAAACATATTTATTTTACGATACTTAAAACTGTGATATTAATTAATGTAATTTTGATGTGTACGCATGAACATGGGGCTATAAAGATCTTATTATTTTACTTATTTCTGTCTGATGTACACCAAACTAACACCACTATAAGACTTACATAATAGACAGTAAATTCACAGTTGAAGAATATAACATGACTCAAGTCAACAGAGGAAACAACTCTTTAATAGTCATCCAACCTTCAATCTACTTAACATCTCAAACTATGTTTCTTTGCTGACTAATACACATTCTTAGGCAAGTACATACATTACTATCTGCTACATACTCAATAAGAACAATAACTTTTTAACTTTCTTACAACTGAACTGTACTGTGCGGTAGTTAAACAATCCAAAACGGTTATATCCAGAGTACACAAAGGGTAACATGGAGATACAGTTATCCGAGTATTAGTTAAAGCTCTGAACTGCCGTATAGAATGAGTACAGATCTCAGCAGTCAATTTGACTTTTTAGGTTAATTCACTTAAATTGATTCAGATATGTACATATTTTTTCCAATTTATAAATTACCAGAATGTAAAGAAGACGAATGCGAGTGTAGTTGGACCGTGTAAGCACCACCAGAGATCCAAAGATGAATCTAGAAAAGGGGGAAGTCTGTGTCTACAATCTGAAGGCACCGAACTCGCAGAAGTGAGCTAGCAAAAAAGACCAGCCATGGTAAATAAGTATGACCAACCACACCTACGGAGAATTAATTGAGTAGTATTATTGTTATTTATTAGTAATGTTACTTTATAAACCATATTCATTTCATATTCCATCTATCATGATTAAACCATCATCTCATGAAACAAGAACATATCATTCATTTACCATCCGTACATCATAGAATGAGTGGTAACAAAATATACAGGTATAAGAACCAGTATCCAACTACCGATTGAGTGAAACCTGTGGTATGGAAATAATAACACCACAAGTTTAAAGGTTGAATATATTACCACATATGACAACAACATCAATCACAAGTACAACGAGGAAATTGAGGTCATGATACTGGTGAAAACATAGCATCATATAGATCACATTGATGCTTGGTCAATCTACTTTAATTTTTTTTCCTTAGTATCTTCACCACTCAACATATCATTATATATTTCACCTATAAACATAGCATGTAATATTCACAGGTAAAGATATCATCACATATATTACAATGATGTTAGAGTAATGATAAGAATATCCTTTTGTACCATTGGATATGATAAGTTTTCATACACATGATCATTTACATGAAATTTTTTCTACATGTGCAGATTATGTGTTGCTAACAGAAGACTAAATAGTGAATCTTTTGCAGTAATAAGGAAAGGCAACAGGAAAAGCACTGAAGACTAATGCAAGAGACACAAATCAGAGGTTATAACAATGGTGGCAACAAAAACAACACGAAGCAACAACGGTCAACAAACAGATTGCAACGAATGATACGAGTGTATGGTGGTATCTAATTGTAATGTTGATACTATAACATACAAGCATATATAGCACATTGATAACTTAAGTCAATGTCACATTTTTTCAATTTATAATATGGCATGAGGATCTCAAACATGTCAATGAGGTTTAATGCTGATAATTTTATTAAATTGACATATTACATGGTAAAATATTTGTGCATAGAAATGAATGAATTTACATGATATGCGTTAATAGAAATGACATTGGAATAGCATAATGAATTTGCATTCAGAAGAAATTGAGGTACAGCATTGCAAGATTGTCAGTGGAGTACGTTTCGGTTCTGTAAGACATCTCCCAGAATTTGTAAGAGCACTTCTCATTGCATTAAATTCACAATATAATATTTGGTACATTTGACAAACATGTGTTACCTTAACCATTCCTCACGGATCTTCATACATATCACAAAGGGGCAAACTTACCAGATCACGAGGAAAAGCACAGGGTTCCTCGAACACAAAATGCGACTTTTCTTTATCCTTCATGTAAAGAATTGCGCGGGGCTAGAGTCAGCGTCCGCCCCTTAAGTGGTTGGTACCAGTTGTAACTCGATAGCCAATCTGCTGTCTTCTCTGAAGCGGATCTCCGTTCTAGATACCTTTTTTACATCTTCTATATTTAGATCTGATGTAACCGTGCCGTAAGGTGCGGGTTGATTCAGTAATGTACACTAGAATTCACGATCCTGCTGACAACTGGGATGGGTGAGTTCGATATGTCACAAACACCATTAACTACCAGCACTGGCCCTACGTCAAAGATCATCTGCAACGAGAGGGCACCCGAGAATAAAATGGATTGACGACATCAAAGACATGGTACAATAACACAGAATAACACTATCCAATGCCACCCATCTGCACAGGAACGCCAATTATACCTGACCACGACGCATGACGGCAAAAGTGGAAGATGATGATGATGAATGTACATTGCCGTTTATTTATTTTCAGTGCGTTTGGAAAAACTAATAGCCTCAACCCAAAAAAACGCGTGAAAATCACAACGCCAGTGAGACCTGGACATTTACTAAGCACGCTGAACAGCACATAAATGCCGTTGAATATAAATGTTGTAGACGGGTTATATGCATCCATACGACAACATCTGAACATTGAAGAAGGCTGGCTGCTAAAGACGATAAAACAAAGACAATTTCAATATTTAAGTCACTGACTATAAAAGAAAGAATATGTAAATGTTTTGGTCACTTCAAACGCCATGGAAGTTTGGAGAGAACAATAATGGAGGGGTATATGCCCGGGAAGAAATGAAGAGGAAGGCCAAAGAGAAGATGGGTGCAGGATGTGGCAGATGATCTCCAAATGGATGTGTCGGACGCGAGACATCTTTCTTATGACTGAGACGTTTTCTTGAAGGTTGTTACGGGAGCGAGTTTCTGCAAAGTACATGCAACTGAATGAATGAGTGACCTTACGGACTATTTCGTGTTTTAGTTTGCATTGCGTACAGTACAATGTCGTTTGTTTATTTATATTTAGTGCGCACCATGCATTGTGTCTATATGTTTTCTTTAGTAGCTGTGCTTGTTGAAAGCTATCTACTCGGGACGAGAATGTTATCTGACTACTGAAATGAAATAAAGGCATCGTCACACCTTAATTCTTACACCAATAGAATGAGTGGAGAAAACTTTTCAGAATATTATGTTGTCTCAATGAAAGGGAAGGCAGCGTAACAACCAAATGGACATCTCATATTGTTATGCTGTGGAAGAAACCGTGGAATAATCTTAAAGTTTTAGAAAAGACTAGATATTGTTGTCCACTTCTCGTAGGCACGCTAGTTAACGCTGGTCGGGCGATCTGTCCCATGGGAAATGGAGAATAGAAGATTATACGCTATTCAAGTGGAAGTGCAGGGTGATCTGATCGCCCAGTCTGAGATAGGATAGTTATGCAGTTACACTTTCCGCCTGAAGAGGTAGGCGCACGAGATCTGTTTTCCAATTATACAACATGGTGAGGCAGCAGGGCGTGCAAGAAGAGTGAGGAAAAGCTGGGTGATGCTCTGGAGAAGCTTCCTTGCTGGCTATGAAATAACAGGATCGACCGATGGAACAAACTGAGGCAGTTGTGTGACCCGTCGATAGCAATAAGGGAAAGTATAGTGGCTGTCGTTATACTGACCAACTCACCAATCGAGCCCTGATTAATTTATAAACAATATGGGGATCGGCATGATATAGCGAATGTGCCCCTTGGCGTCATACCTTGGAAATCAGTGCTACGCGATCTGGTTCTAAATTGTCCGCAGTTAATTTCGAGCCATAACCTTGGTATGTTGAGAAACGCGTTCACGTCCCATAAGCTACATCGTCTGATAGTTGGATATCAACAAGGTACAGCAAAGGACCATGTTACATGCCTTAATGTGTATTGAGCTACAAGGGTTAGCAATGCATTTGTATAGATTATAGTACTAGCCATGAAGACCACTTGTTGAAGATGCAATAACAGAGGAAAAAACAAATTTATGGATACATCAGCCTTGGTTTAGATGTGGTTCTTTATCGAAGGGGTTAAGGACTCAATTAGGAATCCCGCATACTGCGTTCAAAACACAGCCCCGGGAGATTTATGTTTGTTTGTATACAATGGTATGAGTGCCAGTCGTCCAGAAAGCGTTGGCAAACTACTGAACGTAAGATTTCCAAGAAAATACAAACAGCCAACACAAAGGCTGGGTTTGACCTCGACGTCCTTCAAAGGATATGCAATTAACTTGGATGTGGTTCAGGGAAAGAGCAGTGTTTGAATGGGCGAATCCGACGCGCCGACAACCAATGTGTTACTGGAACGATCATCCACCGTACGATATTTATTGAATGAGACGAAGGTTGTTCGGAATGCTATGGTGTTGATGCACAGAAGCCAAACCAGCCGACCCTCCATGGAAGATGTAGGTACTACCACACCGGCCACCTTTACCAGGTCATTTCCTGCTGCCCACTTTGGGCTAGGTCAAACGGGTAGTTCTGGTAAATTTACGTAATCTATTTCCTTGGGCATAGAACACACGACCACTGGCTGGTTGGCAAGCATGCCACTACGTCTTAGTGGCTCCCGTCAACTGATGTAATCATGTTTTTTGTTTATTTTTTTTGGTATGTTTAATCTTGTTGTTTTGTTTTTGTTTTTGTTTTTTTTTCAATTTTTTAATCTGTGACGTCCTCTCTTCTGTTCATCAAACCACAGTTTTTGTTTTTCATCTGGCATTTTAATATACAAATATGTATATATTCTTGTATAAAAATGTACTTGTTGACTTTTTTGATGCGTTTCAGAAGATGACATTATTGTTTCGCTGCATATTCAACTGGAATACGTCTGCCTACGATGCCAGTCCATTAAATCGCCCATTAACCAGCGAATAGGTTTACAAATAATTAGAGAGCTAACTTGAAAAGAGATACGGTAATATAGAAATCGGGAGTATACATTTCGGAACACACTCATTATTGTCACACACGATGCCAGACGGTGCAAGCGATTCAAATCCTCTAAAATAATCTATTAACTACGTTAATGAAAGGTTCAAAGAGACTGCGATATGGAGAAGTGTTTACGAATACAATTCGTAATCTCGCGTTCCGCGTTTGAAAAACAGCTGCTGGTGATTTAGAAGCAGACAGTCGTGCGCTGGTTCCAATACAAAGGGATGAGTCTCGGTCTTCAGAAAGCAATGGACAACTATTGAATGTACACGTGCCTAGCAATCGCACACAGAAAAAAAAAACGCTGGGGTTGACTGCCATGTCTTTTAAAGGATACGCAAGTAACTTGTTTTTTTTTCTTGAAAGAGATTTTTTTCCCGCATATCCTTTACAGGACATTGCAGTGAACACCAGCATTTTTCAGCTGCTGTTGATGTCTTGGCAAGTTTTACGTTCAGTAGTTTGCCATTGCTGAAAGTGACTACTGAAATATTGTATCGTATCTATTCTACTGTCAATCAACCATGTGCCTTGCCGGAAAACGTGGGCGGTCATGACTCGCCATTTCACTCGATCACCAGAGTCGTGGATAAGCTCAGAGTTCCTGTCTCGTCCATGCCATGTGGCCAAGCCATCCAGGTATTTTCCTCTCGGTCTTCCTCTACTGTAGGGAAGTGAAATTTCGAATGTACACGAGCACATTAGGAAGTGCTTGCGGTAGAGGAGATGTGGTTTCTGAAACGAAACGTTGCCGTGGAGTTGGAACCGCGACTAACTAAGCAAGAGACAGTGGTCGTTCCTCATATAATGACAAGAAATGCACGGGAGAATATTGTGATGGTTGGAAAGATCAGTGGTAAAAGAAGCAAAGCATACTAGGAGAAATTAAATCTGATGGTCTATGATGTCGACCTGGAGAAACAGCAAACAGTAGACTTGATCCAGAACACCAAAGACCGAGAACTGTAGAGTGACATGGACGCCTACACCACTTGACAGAGCAAATGATAATTATGATGATGATAGGTTTCAATACACATTGTCTTCTGTGGCACTCAGACATCTCACCTA